>QODF01000132.1:1926584-2025046 GCA_024372805.1 Oostethus manadensis | reverse complement strand
TATGTATATATATGTATATGTATATATATGTATATGTATATATATATGTATATATATGTATATGTATATATATATGTATATGTATATATATATGTATATATATATATGTATATGTATATATTTTCAGTTTGGGTAACCTTACCTATTTTTAACTTTTGGCATTTTGCCACTTACCTTTGTACCATTTCAAGCCATTTATTGGACATAAACAACTTTAATTAAAATAAGTAACTGGAAAAATTGGGGGGGTTCTAAAACTTCTGACTGGTACAATTGAGCACAAATTGATAGTTGATACACAATTGTGGCATGTTTGACTACCTTAACAACAGTGTTTGCTAGTTAATCCTACATGCAAGGTTAAGCAAGACTGAAAAATGAAATTCAATAACATGACATTACTTGCACAGTATCCTTCACAGTATCCCCTTCAAGCACTTGTTGCAGGTGGCTGAGTCAGTATGTTTTGAAGTCAAGTACAACCAAACTTTTGAGCATTTTAACAAGCTTATCGATGTCTGCGCAATGAAAAACGTATGTCAACCTTGACACCATCACAACAATTGACTCTGGAATTAGGCAGCGGAAATGATACTCAATGCCATTATGAACACTGTAATGAGACACAGATATCAAATTAATTTTGTGTTGTGGTTGCTACCAGTAGCGGAACAAATCAGAGTGGGGCCCACGGCAGGGCAATTGACCAGGGCATTTAAACCCAAGAAATAAAGCTCCCAAAAACGTAATTTTACAAATACCGCCCCCTTACAAAGGTGCTGCCCTCTTAGCACCAAAGCTCCGCCCCTGGTTTTTACTGTTTACTACGGCAACAGTGCCATAATATAATATAATGCAATAATGTCATACTACAGCCATTATTAATATTTGTTGAAAAACATCTTAGGATATATATGCAAATGTCAGCAGTGTAAACAGAAATCCTTTGGGCTTTGAATGGATGTTTTGAACATGCTGTACACATCGAGAATGAGAAGTGGTGTTGCTAGTCAAAATAAAAGAGACTCATCATTTATTGTTTTGTTAAAAATGAATGCTTATCTATAAGCATTCACCAAACAACAGATATACTTGTGACATTTTAGATATCTCTTGAAAAGCTTAGTGTCTAACGCAGGGTCACAATATGGCCTCCCACCAGGGGCCTTTCTTTACCTTTTAGTGAAAACGTGCTTCAAACACAGGGTCTGCCATCTGCACTTCGAGGAACTCTTCAGCATAGCCATTAAAAAAAGAAAAAGCTTTCTCAAAGAACACCATTCTGATTTCAGCCTGTAGCCTACATTACTGCGTATTCATTGTAATTATAAGGGAGAAGTGTTGCCAGGCTAACGCGTGAGATGCCAGGTGCACACCACCATAATCTAGCAACTCAGAGCATTACCAACACTATCTGTATGCCACTATGCCATTAGTTTACGCCAGCTTTCAGTCATTTACGCTTTTTGTGCACGGAAAGAAAGTGGAATACTTTGTGGCGTTCCATTTTCCTAAGCCTTCTTAGGTTATGTGACTGAGCTATGCTGCTGTGTGAAATTTTATCCCAATACTGGCACAGTATCCTTCTGAGGGTGTCTTGTTAAATAGGTTTACTTAGCGCCTTTGCTGGCATTTTCCGAAGATAGCAAATGCACAAACACTGTCCATGATCGGATTAGCCGTTCGACAAAATGATGTAACTCTTTGTCTCTCTTGTGTGGCACGCAGGTTTTCTCCGCTTAAGTTCACTGGTCATCACATCAATATAATCCACACATTACAACTATAATAGCTGACAACTCAAGTTAATCAGAGAGATCCAGATCCTGCCTCCAAGTTCACCAAATGGAACACAACACATGATTTAAAAGGCATTTAATTTGGAACTTTGCTTATATTACTCTGCAGCGTTGAGGCACAAGATTCAAATTGCATGTGATAAGTGTGAAGTGTTTCTTAAGCATCCATATAGAGGAGTGCAAAGTACCCTATGCCATGCCAAGTACAGCTTGAGCAGCGTTTCGCACCTGAGGACATTTTGCTTTATATAGTCTCAAGGTGTGTCAAGACACAACGCTAATTACGCAATTTATGACGGAAATCAGTTAAAGCATCTCCGTGGATCACGCTTATTTACATTTTAATTACGACTATTACCTTTTCTTTATTTTTTGGATGTGACCACAGCGAGCCCAATTCCTCCCCTGCACAAGAGAGAAGCAAAAGAACTGTTTTCCACTGGCGGTTTAGATGCTTGTTTATCACTTTTAAATACCGTCATCTTTGCTGAAATCCCCTCTCAAAAGAACCTTTCACTTGCTGGAATAAATTCAAATTAAAATTTAAATCCCTCTTTGCATTTCTTCAGCCTTTTTTAAAATAGCTGCCTCCTTTTAGAAAGCTGTTTATGTAGTGATCTGTTCATAATCCAGTTTGTTTCTCAACAGCGAAAAACACAGAAATCGTATTATCACTATCTTGGAGAGATGATGCGAGAAATCAGGGAGTATAAATGTCTGCATCTGCTGAAGTTTTTAAAGTTGCCAGTCATGGACAAATGAATCCTAGTAAGTAAGCCAGAATACTTTTATTTGACCTGCTAAATATGCACAAAAACAAGGCACTTCAAGTTTTCTCTTCGAATAAAGAGACATGTACTGCTTTGGTGAATACACAGCATCATCTAGCATGTACAGTATATCTTGGATAAAGCAAATAGACGGCTCATGAGAATTGTTCGGGCTTGTGACCACTGAGGAGAAAATCAGAAGATTAAACTCTCAAGTCGTGCAGATCTTGTTAACCGCTTCTAATATTATGAGGTGGTCACCTTCCAACTGCCTGAGACAAACAATATCCAATCAGAAATGTACCATGAAAAAAAACCCCTCAACAACAGACAGACATTAACATGCAATGCCTTTTGATATCGGTCCATTTGAGATGGCGCGGAAGAGGCCATGGGGGAATATTTAATTTGCTCAGGCTAGATTGGAATTATTGTTTGGAAACAAAGTGTAATTGTGTCTCCAGAAAGTTAAGTAAGATCGAAACAAAAGCAAATCAATGAGCGAGCCGTATTAATCACTCAAAGCCAAACAAACTTACTTCATAATCAGTTTCTTTGTTTGGCTCAAAGGGCATTTGCATGCTCAGTCACAAAATTGCAAATCATCAACATAATGTTTTTTTTTGTTGCCTCTGTATTTGCTTTGCATGAATTCAACCCAACCCAACATAATAGGTAGAAATATAAAGTCAAATTATGCATACCGTGGTCTAATTGTAAGCTAAAGTGCATTTTTATTTCTTCAGTGGGTATCTTTAATTTGAACCCGACAACAAAGGGCCAAAAGGTAAGGTACTGAATTAAGAGAAAAAAAATAGCTTTTAAAAACAATATCAATTAAAAAAAAAACATACTTTCTGTATTAAATGTTCTAAATGTTGAGTTGATTTCAGTGCTCCTAATAATGCCAGAAGTCGGCATGATCCATTACAACAGAACAAAAGATACACTCCTTAAGTAGAGCTTCAAAATGCAAGAAGAATAAATGGGACTGACACTGTTATAGGGGGATCACACTCCTCAGCCTTTCCAGGAAAGTCTATTCCAGGGTGCTAGAAAGAAGAATACGGCCGTTAGTCGAACCTCAGTTACAGGAGGTGCAAGGTGATTTTCGTCCTGGTCGCGGGACACTGGACCAGCTCTAAACCTTTTCAAGGGTACTGGAGGGTATGTGGGAGTTTGCCCAATTTGTCTACATGTGCTTTGTGGACTTGTAAATGTCATTCGACTGTGTCTCTCGTGGTGTCCTGTGGGGGGTGCACCGGGAGTACGGGATTGGTGGTTCACTACTACGTGCCATTCGGTCCAATGTACAATCGAAGCAGGAGCCCGGTTTGCATTGCCAGCAGTAAGTTGAGCTTGTTTCCTGTGAACGTTGGCCTCCGCAAAGGCTGCCCTTTTTCACCGATTCTGTTAATAACCTCCAGGACAGAATTTCTAGGCGCAGTCAAGGCGTTGAGGGAGTCCAGCTTGGTGACCTTAGGATCTCGTCTCTGCTATTTGCAGACGATGTGGTCCTGATGGCCACATCAGGCTGTGACTTTCAGCGTTTACTGCACCAGTTTGGATCTGAGTGTGAAGCTTCTGGGATGAGACTCAGCACCTCCAAATCCAAGGCCATGGTTCTCAGTTGGAAACGGATGGATTGTACCCTCTAGGTTTGGAGTGAGCCCCAGGTGGAGTTCAAGTATCTGGGCTCTTGTCTGGTTACGAGTGAGGGATGGTTGGAGCGTGAGGTCGACAGACGGATCGATGCAGCATCGGCAGTTATGCAGTCGCTGTACTGGACCATTGTGGTGAAGAATCACCACAATGGTCATTGTGGAGCCAGAAGGCAAAGCTCTCTCTTTACCGATCGGTCTATGTTCCCACCTTCACCTATGGTAATGAGTTATGGGTCATAACCGAAAGAATGCAATTGCAGATACAAGCGACGGAAATGAGTTTCCTCTGTAGCGTGGCTGGACTCACCCTAAGAGATTGGTTGAGGAGCTCAGCAATTCGGGAGGAGCTCAGAGTAGAGCCGCTGCTCCTTTACATCAAGAGGAGACAGTTGAGGTGGCCCGGGCATCTAGACCGGATACCTCCCGTGCGACTCCCTGGTGAGATGTTCCGGGCATGCCCATCCGAGAGAAGGCTCCGGAGAAGACCTAGAATATGCTGAAGGGACTATGTCTCACAGCTGGCCTGGGAGGACCTTGGTGTTCTCCCGCTGGAGCTGGAAGAGGTCGCCGTAGACCGGGAAGTCTGGACTTCCCTACTGAAACTGCTGCCCGCGCGACCCGGATGAGCGTAGGAAAATGGAATGGAATGGAAAGCTCTCTTTAGAACCTCCTTAAAATCCAACAGTGCAAAATGTAAATTATTGCAATTTTTTAACCCGTCTTTATCAGGAGTGCAGCATTTCTTAAAAATGTATTTTTTTATTAAAGCCCTTATTTCAACAATGAATAATATTTGTAATTAATATTGGTGACACAGTTTCTCCGGGTACTCCGGTTTCCTCCCAAATTCCAAAAACATACATGTTAGGTTAATTGGCTACTCTAAATTGTCCATTAGAGTGTGAATGTGAGTGTGAACGGTTGTTTGTCTGCCCTGTTATTGACTGGCGACCAGTCCAGGGTGTACCCGGCCTCCCGCCCAAAGTCAGCTGGAATAGGCTCCAGCATACCCGTGACCCTAATGAGGATAAGCGGTATAGAAAATGGATGGATGGATGGATTGCTGACACAGCTTCTTGCAGTCTAATACACATTAAGAAAGTTCCTAGTTCGTGAATTGTTCACTTACAGTGGCAATAAAGTTTTTCTGATTCTGATTCTGATTGAACAAATGAAAAAAATATCACAAAGTTGCAGTCCTTTACTAAATATAAGCAGAATTTCAGAGCACTCATGGGATATTTGAAGCCAGACAGAAATGCCTTCCTATTAGTTGTGTCTAGACACACTATTACGGCCACCAAGGTCATTACCGAAACGCACATTAATACACACCTGTTACCATTGTCTATTTGCTCGTTTTTTTGGCCCAACATCTAAGCCGCTATCTGGCCTTTAAGAGGCGTGTCTACTTTCATTGTAAGCCTGCCGGAGTAGAAAAAGATGGGCAGAGACCCCCAGAGACGTCCTGAATGTGGATGTCACCTCCCAATAACACCACACAATGAGTTGCTGGCCTATGAACCACAAAAGGCAGGCTTGGACTGACCACTCATGCGTTGATTTCTCAAATGTGAACAAGATGCGCTCGTTGGAGGGCAGCACAGACCAACTGGTGTAGACTAATATAAGATACATCGCATTGTCATCAGTTCTCAATTCAGACTTAACAAAACAATAGTGACCTTTTACTGCATGACTGTCTTTTGGCACAATAACTACTTGCACAGTATTATTACAAGCAACTATATATTAATCCTTCAGGGTGGTTGTGTGAGGAAACTACAGTACTTTCTCTTCCTGTCTAATATGCTTTGGAAAAAAATCCAATTTAAAGAGGATCACAGGTTTGTCTACTCATGATGATTTAGATAGATACTTTTATTCATCTCCAAGAGAAATTTACATTTTTAAGTAAATCTACCATTTTCTCTGAAAAAATAATATTAACTGATAACAATTTAATGGCCACACGGTGGCTGAGTGGTTAGCACATTGGCCACACAGTCAGGAGATCAGGAAAGAGCTGGGTTCAAATCTCCGTTGGCCATCTCTGTGTGGAGTTTGCATGTTCTCCCCGTGTGTGCGTGGGTTTTCTCCGGGTACTCCGGTTTCCTCCCACATTCCAAAAACATGCATGTTAGGTTAATTGGCGACCCTAAATTGTCCATCGGTATGAATGTGAGTGTAAATGTTTGTTTGTCTATATGTGCCCTGCGATTGACTGGCGACCAGTCCAGGGTGTACCCCGCCTCTTGCCCAAAGCCAGCTGGGATAGGCTCCAGCATCCCCGTGACCCTAATGAAGATAAGCGGTATAGAAAATGGATGGATGGATGGAACAATTTAATGTGTTTCTAACAGTACACTCTCTTAAACTTTTACATTTTCTTGTTATTATTGTAGCTGACATTGGGATTTGCCTGAATTTGTCACACAATTCTTCTTTTTGTTTACCTTTAAGTAACATCCCTGCAGCAAAAGCACTCCTGCACAAATCCCCTGTCAGTAAAAGAAGCTCCAAGAGTTTGGCTCCAATGTCCATACATTTGCACGTTGCTGTGTTATAAATGAATGTGTTATGACTCTTGTAGATTTTTTTTAATTAATTTAAAATACTGGCGTCTAAGCGACGTTTTGTTTTTTCAGACTTGTGTGGATTCTTTATCTCTGTGCTTTGTTTTGTAATGGCGTGTCATATTCCTGCTTTTGACCAGCATATGAGAGCATATGAGACACAGCGAGCATTCTGGAAGAATGAACATATATTAATTGACTATATATTCATTTATTTTCTATGCTGCTTATCCTCATTAGGGTCGCGGAGCCTATCCCAGCTGGCTAAGGGCGAGAGGCGGGGTACACCCTGGAATGGTCGCCAGTCAGTCGCAGGGCACATATAGACAAACAAACATTCACACTCACATTCATACTGATGGACAATTTAGAGTCGCCAATTAACCTAACATGCATGTTTTTGGAATGTGGGAGGAAACCGGAGTACCCGGAGAAAACCCACACACGCACGAGGAGAACATGCAAACTTCACACAGAGATACTCGAACCCTGAACCTTCTGACTGTGAGGCCAATGTGCTACCCACTCGATCATCGTTTGGCCCTTCACTATAAATGTAACATATATATTCATATATAAATATATACACATATGTATATAAATAAGTATGTACATATATTCGTTCATTCACTTAATTGTCGATCGACTTTTCAAGTTATTTTTGAGCTAGCTACAGTTCACTCGGCAAGTAAACAAACTATTTCATTGGCTCAATTTGAGTGACGTCACCATGTTTGTAATAAGTGAAGTAATTAAGCATAGAGCCACTGCGATCGGTCTGCAAGCATGATTATGTGCTATTATTATATTTCCCATTCACTTAAATTAGTCACGGGTCTGTAAAAGGGCAATCACTTGGGCAGGATCTGGACCTGTTACGTTTTGGCATGGCGGCGTTGTGGTGACGACCCCGATGATGCGGAGAGCAGGGAGCCAGAACAGGTCATTTATTTACACTCGCTGCAATGCAGCGGCAGTACAAAACTAACAAGAAACAGTGAAACGACGATCATGACAAGAACACACCTGATCTAAATAGAAACAAACTCAAATTAGCGACAGGTGTGACAGACAAGAAAAGCAAAGCGGCAGACACTAACGACTGAAAACAGGAAGATCTATCAAAATAAAAGCGCAGAAACAGGAACTGAGGTAAAAAGTGAACAAAGGCAACGTTGTCATGCAGACTAATACACAGATCGTGACAGGACCAAAATCCGCCATTTGTTGATGGCTGACACATACAATACACTGTATTGACTATAAATAACAAAAAACTGGAGAAATAGTCACATTTTTGGTCAAGATTAGTTTTTTTACACTACTTTTGTACTCTTGCAGTACTTTTCAAATTATTTTGCAAATACATTACTACCATTTATAAATATCAATAGAAAATGGAAATCTGCTCGGTATAAAGTATAAAGCTGGTGAGGTACTGTGAAACTGTCCCCCCCAAATATGTTGCATGAATAAAAGATGTCATATTAGACCCCTTAAGTTCCCATTAATATACAGTACAGGCCAAAAGTTTGAACACACCACGTTTTCTTTATTTTCATGACTATTTACATTGTAGATTTCCACTCATGGCATCAAAACTATGTGGAATTACACATGTGAAATTATGTACTTAACAAAAAAGTATGAAATACCTCTAAATATGTGTCAGTGGCGGCTGCTGGTCAAGCAAGGAGGGAAAGCTCATTTTTTTCGCGCCTACATCATAAAAGTGTTTACTTATTTTATGTAAGTTTGTAGTCGTTTTTATCAAAGACAAAGTCTCTGGGGATCGGTAAGTTTCCGGACCAATTCAGAACAGCGGAATGAAAAACGTAAAAAACGCTACGGTGGAAGTTTATCACTGTCAATCAAAAATTTATTCTTCCCCAGACAGATCATCCAATCATCATGCAGAATTTGAGCGTCCGGGCGAGCCCAATTCCCCGCAGACCCCTAGACACGCTGAGCGTCCGATGGGAAGGACAAAGCCTAGCATTTATCTAATGACCATCCAGTTTTGTGCAGTGGAACAACCCTCCTTACAATTCCCCATCGAAATCAGTAGACACGCAGTGTTCGATTGTCAAAAAACACTGTGATACTGCGGGGATGAATGAAAAGAAAATTTTGTCAGTTACCTGTGTTTAGTAGCTGATGATTCTGAACTGTATTCTAGTGTATATTTAGTCATTGAAATTTACACACAGCAGTACATATTTCATCATTTTAGGGGTTTCCCTTAAACTCAGCAATTGCCGCTGATACAGTATGTCTTGTATTTTAGATTCCTCAAAGTAATCTAAAAGGTCATTTTCTTACATGTTTACTTCCTGTATGTGTAATAGCGTCCCGGTGTCCCAATGCATTTGTTCATGTAGCGTAGGTCAGAATAAAAAATTGTGTTGCTCTCTTAAACTTACATAAACTATATCATACGTTACTTTATATAAACTAATGATAAAGCACACAATAAAATTTTGCATTGGAGTCACCAAATGAAAATTGATCCTCAATCTATTTTTCATAGGTTTGTAAAACCCAAATATAGTTTATGGCTTATATAACAAACTCAAACATTCGATTCCAAAGGTACATCCTACACTTGTCCATAAAACATGTGAAATGTTATTGAAGTGTCTTCAAAGGACACTGAATAAACATATTGTGAGGTTGCTCACGGTCACACATGAATGGGCCCGAAGGGGATTGCAGGGACCTAATCTAATCATTGCTTTTAAGTGAGACACAGTGACATGCAGTGTTAGATAGTGATCCCCATGAAAAATGTACTGCATCTTTCAAAAGAATATAGCCTTTCTGCTGACATTAACATAAACATAGTTGCGTGTCTTGGAGCCATATCAACAACATGTACTTATGTTTGCTTTCTTGTATTTGCATATGCAAATATGATTTTTTTTAAAAAGCGAATTAATTCAGTCCTTTTATGTCACTTTCTGTGATGAACAGAGAGCATCAAGTGTTGCAACAATGAGGCTTCAATACCACCAAGAAGATGCATTTGTGTCACGTTGAAATTAACTGCATTTTAAGATAAATTTTTTACACATCGCTCCAATTCACTGGAGCAGTGTAAATATGCTTTGTTTGGGTGTACAGGCTGCCACATGACATTAGTCGCATTGTTTTGTGGAAATTGCAGGGTGCGCTGTTGAGTGAGTGGAGGTGGGGAGTGGGGTGGGGGGGGTGTTGGTGAAGTTCCATCACTGACATTTTGACCCGACAGTGCATTAGAAGAACTCAGCAAACATATTTGTGTAGGTTTTGTTTCCAGGAGGAAGGTATGGTGCTCCTAACAACGGGGTGCTGCGACACTTCACTCAGCTTACATAATTTGCAGCAGAATGCAAAAAGCTTTTAGACACACATGTGACCCATTGTAATACCTTTCTAAATGCAATCAAACACTTCCTACAAATACGAGGCAGCACTTTTAAAATGTGCACCCTTGTTTGACATGTAATTTTGTCCAACCCACTCCTCTTTCATTTCTCCATCAGCCCACATTTTTCAGGAGATGAAAATAAGCCCAATACAAACAGCAGTTTATGTTTTTATGCTGGCTCGCAATTTGTTTTATTTTTCAAAACCTGTGAACAGATGTTTGGCCCACAAAGAGAATATTACATTTTGTGTTGAAGGCTCATAGTCTCAGAAATGTCACCAATGCATTGACACAAGTTGATTTGTCGTCTTCAAGCCAGACTGATGACATGATATAATCTTCTCAGTCTTGTTGTCGTGCCCGCAGCAACATTGTCCGCATTATTTGACAAGATGCTTAGATAGATGTTTCTTTAGGTCCAATAAGAACGTGTCTCTTCTCTCCCTTTGTAGCGTCTTCCGGGCAGGTGCGCTATGGCTTTGGCTTTTGAGGACAGTTATAAATTAGACTTTCAAATGAGGAATTAAACAAGGTGATGATCAACTGCCAGACCTTAAGTAATAATCATATTCAGCAGACTTGTGTCGCTAAATGCACAAATCAGAAGAGAGGGGGAAAAAGTGAAGAAACATTATGACTACATATTGTCTTCTCACGTCAGTCCCTTGAGACTTGAGACCGGGGGGTGGGGGGGTGATAAGCATGTTTGGGTGGCCCCTTCCATCAGCTGGGCTAGGATCTTTTTTTTTTTAAATCCTAAACAGCCTCCACCCTCCCCCTCTCTCTTTTGCCCCTCTTGCCCTGAGGCTCCACCCAGAAGTGTGGTTGCCTTTGTCATTGTAATCTGGCTGTGTTTGCTAAACGCTACTACTGTTTACTCTCCGCTATGGGGGCTTGTATGAACAGGAGTCAGCAGGACGCAGGGTGACATCACTTTGGATAGATGAAGCGGGGGTTGGGTTGGAGGTGCATTTGTGATTTCTCAGGGCCCCCTTTTAATCGTTCATTCTTCCCCGGCCTAGCTCAGGAGGCTAACATGGCCTACAGGGAGGAATTACACCTAATTACTTGAATAACGTCTAGGCAGCAGTCAATGGTAATCACCAAAAATCATTTCCAGGTCTTCTGTTCCCTTTCACTGATGGTTCAGTGTGACGGGCGGGGGTGGGGTGGAGGGAATCAATGATGCAGGAGAAATGAAACAGACTGACAGGTAGATACATAAAAAAGAAGAAAAGGGGGAGGGTGAAATCAAATTAATGGACAAGGATTTCATATGATCTATTTTTGTTGTTGCCGTAGTGATAAAGTCGCAGACATTGAAACTGGTCTGTTGAGCCATTGTTATCATCTCTGGCCATCTGCTGCTGAGGAGTGACATTCCCTCTCATTTGCATGATGAGTGATGTATGAGGAGGTTGGGAGAGCATATGCCTTACTCTTATGACAAAGCTAAGGAAAGTTTTTTTTGATCCTCTTATATACCTCAGAAAATGCGGATAGACAGTAAAAGTGAAGAACATAAGAAAAGGGTAAAAAAAAAACAACATTAACCTATGTGTGTCGTGAACGTTAACCTTTTCCGAGCAAATATGCGGCTACAGTGCGCTTGTATGCCGGAGTCAAAGCGAGCTGGTGCATCTGCCTCCTTGTGTGTGCCTGTTTGTGTGTTTTTTGCGGATGTGGGAGTAGAGCGAGCAGGAGGGAGGGAGGGAGTTTGGTCTGGGGGGAGGGGGGGCGGCTGTTGATGTGCAAATGTGCATCATGTTGAAGGGCTGTGAATGGGGAGGTGTGACGTAAAAGGGACCCGAACGCAGGTGCTTATCTCGAGGCTGTCAAAGGCACAGTATGTCATATTCCCGGGGACTACCTTTCAAAGCCACAGCACCAGCGCCAGCCACCACCAACATCACACTGGGAGGAAGTCAAACTTTTGGGATCGCAGCTCTAGGTTGGTTTCAAAGTTCTTATGTATTTATTTCATGTAGTTTGCTGAGGATCTTTGGTGTTGCATACGTGAGGAGCGAAGCGTTTAAGTCTGCATAGTGAGACTCAAAACAGCAGCTGAGAAACTTGTTTAGATTCACTGTTAACATTTTCCTTAATGGCCATTGCACTATGCTGACTTAACACATAGTTTGCCTGTGTTTTGTATTTAAAATGTCTTGCTGGAAAGCAAAGGCAGCTTTTGTCCAGGTTTCAGACAGTTTGAGGGCAGATTAAACAGCTCTTAAACTGCTTTTTGGTGAGATGTGACCCATATTTGTTCATCCTGATAGCATGAGATATTGTTGATCTAGATTAAATGTGCTTGTGTTTAAATATAAGCGTGTCTTAGAGGAACACATGTTGGTATTGTGCGCACAGACAAAGCATTGTCAGGTTGCCTGTGGCTTTGACAGTGACAGCTGTACATACAAGACCACTGAGCCCGATGGTGCACTTAAACATCGACTCTGTGTTCCAATAACATATTTGTGCAGGTTGGCAAGTCATTTATTACTTCCTGTTTTTTGTATCAGGTCTCAAAAGATTTTGGAAACTTTATCTGTTTCTGTGGGCAAGCTTTAAATTTGGATCAGGCTCGTATCTTCTGGTCAAGACTTATTGGACGTATAATTAGTCACTTCTAAACTGTGGTAAAAGTTTGGATAACTCTATGCTAAGACGGCATGTGGTGTGATAGAAACATATTGTACTTGTGAACTTTGGTGTTACGTGTGGGCGTAGTTGATGATTTAAAAAAAATTATCAGAGGGGCCTGAAAGCACTTGACAGTCTCTCAAGCAACTATTGATTTAGCAGGATGGATGATGTTTTAAAAAGTTCATCATTCACTAGACTTGCTGTGCATTAAAGCTTTAAAAACTCAAGCTGAAAAATTGTTTGTGCAAAGCCTTAAACTACATCCTCGAGATTTTTTGGATCCAACAAATATTATGTTTAAAAACCTTTCACCTTTGATTGACAATATTTTATATAGATACACAAGTCACATGTGCAAACAGCTCCATTTGTAAAATAAGTACCTCTGTCTTACCTCCGAAGTGCATGGGACAAGTTGTGTTCTGTCTTTGCTTAGAAGACAGGCAAAGTAAAAGCTAATAGGAAAGTTAGTTCTCTTTACTTTGCTTTAATTATGCAAACAGTAGAGGCAATGGCAGGGCTGTGTGGTAAAACAGTGATAAGTAAAAGGCATTATTCCTCACTGAGTCCCCCTCTCCTCACCCTCCCACTTTGCCCTCTCCTTTAAAGCCCAGGGAGGATGGTTGCTACACAACGAATCAATGTGACCTCTGCTCGCCTCCAGGAACTGTCCATGGTACCTACCGCCAAGCCTTGTTAAACAAAAACACCGCTAACAAACTTAATCCTGTACTTTTTACTACTCATTTGATCTTTTTTGACGAAAACAATCTTTTTAAAAATATCTATATTTCCTGTTATAATAAATTGATTCTACACAAACAACAAAAATCTAATGAAAAATGGCTTACATCAATGACATTGTGTTACCTGTGACCCTCGTCAACTACCACTTCTCAAACTTCTGTTGTTTAATCCAGGAAAATGAATTATGTGGATTTAATTCAGCGAGGTCTCAGAAATGATCCATCTGCTGTTGAGCAGCTGGTGAAAGGATAAATGTAATTAATTACTTAACTTTTGATCAGTATTCTAGAGAAAGAGTTGTTTGCGCGTCCTGTTGTGGAAGACAAACAAAATGAGGCAGCGGGGTCATTATGTACTCTACCTAATACAGCAATTTTTTTTCTCAATTAATGTCAGAAATAAGTTTTTATATTTTTAGTGTGATTACTTTATATACTATTTAGTTAATGTAATATATTGAGAATGTGCATGCATTCGAATTAAAATGATTCCTTCATTTTCTGATATAACAATTATCATAAATTCAGGTATTCTTGAGATTGTTTATTTGAAAATGACATTTTAAATCACATTACTTATTATAAATAACACTATTATATATATACATGTTTATATAGTTTAGCAAAGAATCATAAATACAAATATGTGGCAAAATTTTTTTTTTTCTCAGACTAGTTTGTTGGATTGACAAGACAAAGTGACAAAATGAATATTCCACATTGCCTCATTTAGACTAAATATATATTTGCTAATTTACCTTGACAACAGTGTACCTCCATTGGTTGCGACTGGGTTTGTTGGCCTAACTATAAAGGATCTGCTTATACCCTTGTGGGTTGGGAAGAATTAGGATTTATGAATTTATTTCCTCTGTTGTATTGTTTAAACAGCTTTGGTTTAGTTTTGATCCCTTCCTCTTGCCTTTGAGGCTGTTCCACGGTGTCAGCTGTTGACTGATAGTAAGAGAACTGCCTCACAGTGTGAATGAAAGAAAACTAGCGGTTGGTAAACACTGATAAGGGATAAATAGAAAGCGGTCAGGCAGAGATAGTTCTGTGGGAGCCCAGATTGTGTGCGGTCTGTTAAAATGAGATTCTGAGCCTGTCCTTTTTATTCTTCCCTCCCCTCCCCTCCCCTGTGTGGCGTTTGTCTGGAAAATCTCCAGTGACCTAGCTCGCCAATCCCAGGCTGCACCATTCTCCTCTTTTTCTATTTGTTTTGTTTTCCAATAGGGGTCAACCTGGCCAATAGACACGTTCCTGATGCTTATGGACAGCTGTCATGACTTCAAGTGCTTGCATTTGTTATGCTTTTCCATCTACAGCAGCCAGAAATGAGTTTAGTTAAAGTTATCGATAACCAAGATTCTAATAATTGTCTTTAAAGTTGATCTAATCCCTCTCGCCATGCATTCTCTTGTCATACGTGATCCAAAGTAATTATTATCCAATTTTTTTCAGTTCTTATCAAAGTAGTCATCTTCTTTGTGTCTCTTTCTTTGTGTACATTAAAAAGACCTTTAGAGGTCTTTTCTAGATGAGCACCATGTGGTGTATTTATACAGAAAATAATTCAGCCCATTGTAGCCCAGCAGCTAATGAGATTGGTTGTTACGTGAATGACACAAAGGCTAAAAAAAAGGCTTGGTGTTTCGGGTGAATATCAAGAGTGTGCTGTCGACACACTCGAAGCATTGTGGACGAGTGGACTCCATCATATCTTCTGCTCCATCTCCTCCATCTTGTCACTACCTTGAGAAGAAAAACAAAGGCTTAAGAAAAACAGTGGCCACCATGGTAAGTTGAGCATGCGGACATGTTAATGCGGGGGACAAGTGCTTGTGTCTTGTGTTTGAGGCTCCTCTGTGGCCGTCTCAGATAAGTAGATTTGTGGGAGGGTCAGTGTTACAGTGACTCAGAATAAAATCATCACATTTTGGTGGCTTTTGCTTTTTATTTATTTTGAACAGTTACATATGATTTATGTACTTATTCTATTGTCTTATTTCTCTTATTGTGTCTCTTGTCTTGCCTTGATTGTTTTATTTCGTGATCAGGTGATTAAGTTCATTATGACATTTTTGGAGAGCTGCTTGAAAAGTAATTTTCTCTTGGAGATTTTCTATCTATCTTTATCTCTCTCTTAAACCTAATACACGTTCTTGTGTGCGGACTTGATGGTAGGTGCTAATGCAGTTATGGTTTGCTTTTTAAAGAAATAGTTGTATCTTTTCCAGGGCAGCAGATTTGTCAAGTAAGTGACTGGTTGAAGTGTTTCCAAAATAATAAAGCTTGGCGTTGCTTTTTGGTACAATTGCTGCACATTTTGTACCTTCTCTGACACTTAAATGGTAGCAGTGATAGTTGTATTATAAAAGGGGAAGTGCATTAGCTTATCGTGCTCTACTGTCAAGCTAGAAAGTGGGTTAAAGTCCATTGTGTGTATTAAAGCCTGGACTTAAGTCAAATCTACATTTTGTTAAAGATTACTCCTTTTATTGATGCCCATAATCATATTCATGGACCATCTGCTGAATTGGCAAGCATAGATCAAACTCACCAAACAGGCCTCCTAACCTTTTAAGTACAAAATAGTCTGGCTTAACTGTGTGGGCCCAGAAGTGTGTGTATGTGAGAGATTGTTTGGATATTGGATAATACTTAATTTAGATCCTCCAAGCTGCTCGTGCCATATTATATTTTATCGTGATCTTCTTATCAAGATCTCCTATCTTTGGTGGCAAACCACGCTTGTGTTTGAACAACTGAGCAAATCACCAACGATGAGCTGAGCATAATGTAAAGAAACTTTGTTTATAGCTGTCGCCATGGCTACGTAGATTTCACAAGACAGTACGTCATAACTGGATGGCTGCACGGACCCCTTGAGCGTTATAAACACCGCTGAAGCTTCTTGTTTATTCTTTTGTTTTTCTTTTGAGCTAATTCTCGGCGTGCGCTCCACACAAATAGTAATTCACCACTGGGCATCCTTGCTGCATGAAATACTTACGTTCGACTCATTCCAGACAAAGCTTACGCAGATTGAGAATTCATATGGCAGAGGTAAATCCGAGTTAACACGGATTTATACTGGCATGAGTTGAAGGACTAGAGTTTGTAATCCAGGTGGCCAAGGGATTTTACCATACAGTGGCAAAAAATCACTTAAAACTCTCCCCAGCATCCTGAGCCATAGAGCTAAATAAGCAGACAGTTTGTCCATGACATGCATATATGTGAACTTAAACAACAGATTTTAGTCATAATTATCTTAATATCTTGTTTAGTCTTAATATCTTTTTTTCTACCTGGCTATTACATGCACAGACAGATTTGAACTCATAATATCCACTCAAAAATTAAAATAGGTCACATTCAACCTTTTAAAATAACTTTTAGTAAACTCAAGCACTTTCAATGCCTTAAACATGTCTCCAGTGAGTTTGTTCATTTGTCAGACAGGGGCTTACTTGTCTTGGCTTTGGTCGGATGTGTTTTGATGACACCGCTCGGTAATGTTAGCTATGTGCTGAATGCAATGAATTTTTTTATTAAGGTGACAGGTATTGTAGTCTTCAAGTGCTTTGGTGATCATCTGCATAAAGGTTTAGCATGAAAGCAACTAGTTGCTACAGACAAGGTGGATTTTCTTGCAATGTGGGCACCCGTAATTCTTATGTACCTTTTGGAGACAGAAGAAAAAAAAAGTTCAGTTTTTATGTTAGATTGCGGATTATGATAACTGAAGTTAACGGTCCTGGTCAAATGTCTGCCATTGTCTGAGAGAGTGAGTAATCATGTGTGGTATTTTAGATGATTGTCTAAACACTTATGTTTTAGGGCCAAGACCCTGTATGTAGGTCAGGTGTTATAGTCATATTCATGTTTAGGGTCATGGGCGGCTTTATGGTTGGTTTCAGCATCTCTAGCTGTGGTTATGGTTAGTCTCCAGGGCGTAAATATACATCAACATCAAGTCGCCTTAAGTGCTGAAAGTGTGTGTGCGGCAGAGATAGAGTGGAGTTGTTTAATGACAGGAACAGCTGACTCATTTAGAGAGCGCAGTGAAAGGTAATTAACCCTGGGAAAACTACAGCTGCCATGCGAGCTGTTCACTTCAGTGCAATCTGATTAGAAATCACTGCTCCAGTCCCTGACTCCTTTCACAAGCACTATGTCCAAGGTAAAATTTTACCTTCACCCCTTGGAGTGCTCCCCGGAACACAGGAGACCTGCCTTTTGTGTGCGGGGGATTAAGTGGAACGGTTACTACGTTTTTCCCAATTGCAGACCACCTGGTTGCATTCATAAAAGCACCTCCATAAAAGGGTCTCCTTGGGCAGGCACAATGAGCAGGATTACTCTGCTCATTGTTACAGCGGGGTTGGAACTTCTTTTTCCCCTAACACCTGTCCCCCAAATTAGGCAGGTTTTGAAAAAAGCATGTTGAGAACAGCATTCAAAGATTGAAACTAACATGAGGGTTCTTTGGCAGACCGGTCTCCATCTCGTTGGCTATTGATGCGCAGTGTCGGCTAAGAAGATACTAATTTTATTAGTCTCCACATTTTGGTGTCCCTAATTGGATTGAAATTCACAAATAAAATAGCAGATCATCTCGGCACCCTTCATTTGAGAGGGGAACTAAAAGCAGCAGAAATGTGGTCAAAAACAAAAATTGACTCTCTGATGTCAGAAGAAACAATCCGGACTTGGTGCCTTTGTGTGGTCCGGCTCCAGATGAACTCAATTTAGAGGAAAGGCTTAGGGATGACTTTGGAATGCGATGACAGGATTCATAAAATCACCTCAGCAAAGGTGTCACCATCTGACTCTTTCATGAGCCTCTTGCTAACTCGCTCCAATAACAAGTTTCCCCTGTAGTTATGCCATCTTAACAAATCATTGAAGCGAAAGCCGCTAGCCAGTCTCTTAATTGTCTGGTAAGAATTCTGGGAGCGCTGTCCTCTTATTGAAGCTTGTCTGTCTTGGAGAGGAGATAAGATAGCGATATTTAGAAGTCCTCTTTGGCAGAAGGCACAGACACTTTCTAGGGTAGCTGAGAGGCTGTTCTGTTGGAAATGTTTGTTGATTTTCAGGATTTTACTGAACGCTATACATGAATGTATCATAAAATGGTGGCAGAATAACAGTTTGTAGGCTTTTTGCATTTGCATGATTCAAATTGTCTGAAAAGGAGTAGGATACATCAGAGCACACTGTAACTTATACATATTTACACTTACAATAATTCACTTGCTTACATTTTTTACTTACATTTGTTCTTTTCTTGTGAGAGAAGTTAAAATAATGACACTATAAACCTTCTGCAAAATTTAAAAATAAAAATAAGATTAAAATGTAACAAAAAGAATACAATAGGTATAAATTATTGATAATAAATAGAAATACATTAGACATAAGAAACACAAAACAAGTAAATCAAAAACAAAGAATAAATATATGAATACTAGTGTAAAAATGTGTACATAATTTCTGTATATAATTTGAGCAGTAGGTTTGGTTAGCTTGGTGACAATCAATAAATTGAATGTGCTTCTTAATATTTTTGAATTTGACTGTTGTTGAATTCTTATCAAATTCTTTGTGACAAAATAATTAAAATCATTTAGAGCAGGGAAGGGGAAACTGTGGAAAGGGACCATTTGCTTTTTCATCACGTGAATAATATGATTAATCAAATGTGATCATTTCTTGGTTAGTTGTTTTTGGGTTGTTTCTATTGTAGTATATCCATTCATCTATCCACCCAGTTTATATGCCGCTTAAACTAATTTAATATAGAAATTATATTTTTACTTTCTTCTTTCCCGATGGCATTTAGGCTACATGTTCTTCTCGCAAAAAATGTGTTTATATTGCCTCAAAAGAAGTTTAATCTCACAGCCATGTTTAATTTGCTCACTTTAAAACCATTTGCATGTCAATGGAATAAGCAATCGCTTGTTCTCTAAATCCAATTTTACCTGCCTTCCACTGGAAATAATTAAAAAAAAAAAATAGGGATGATCACTTTACAGGTGAAGCTGCTGCCAGCTGACCTTTTTGTTGTCGCCAAACAAACTTTTTATTTGCCAGGCGAATGGAAACACACCTACTATGGCATTAAATAGAAAAATGAGATCAGCCACCCATGTCGTCAAACATTCATTACAAGGAAATATGAAAGTAAAAGCGTTTATCTTTTGCTCTTTATTACACATAAACAGAAACACTTAGCATGTAAAATTAATGTGAAAATTATTCCTGGGGTAAACTATAAACACAGAAGTTACCCCACAGATTTTTCCCCCTCTTCTCCTTCCCCTAGATCAGAGTGTAATTGCCAGTAATCAGGTCTGTTTGCTGCTGATAAAACCACTCTGAATGCGAGGAACCCTCTTTGTGTGATGACTCAATTATGCCAGAAGTGGCTCATCAAACCTGGCCCATCAGCTGCTTTAATAAATAAGGAGAAAAACTTGCTGCAGGCGCATTATAATTCCATTCATTCCATAATTAAATCCATTCCAGTATTAACCCCTTCTTCGCTCAGTGTGCTTCTGGAAGGGAAACAAAAACAAGGAGGGAAGGGAAGGGGGGTAGGGTGGAGAGTACACACCAGACAGTGACCTTGCACAGAGCATCTATCCTGCTCCCTATAATTCACAATGATACTGCTGAAGCGATGTTAAGGGAAGGAGGCTTGAATCAGGAGTTTTATTTCTAATCTAAGCATTCTTTCCACACTGGCAGACAAGGATTGTATTAAAAGTCTAATCTAATCATAACAGTGACATTTTCAAATCTTATTCTGTCTAATCACGTTTGCCCCTTTATCTCACACACGTGTAAATAATGCAATTAATTTTTTACGTCCAGTCCCGAATCTCACTTACTTTGCTACTCTGGCCTGGCTTTTATTGCTTTTTTTTTTTTTTTGAGTTGTGGTTGCCATCACAATAGCGGCTGTGTTAATTATACGAGAGCGTCCCAAGTGCGCAGGCTAAGCAGGCAAGCAGGGGACGTGAGAGCTCAAGGTCAGTGATGAATATTTGTAGCAGCTGCACACCATTAATAATAAGGAACAGCAGCATCAAATGCCACTATTGCAAGCAAAGTCTGCTTATTGTAGTGATGTCAGGAGGTATCTTCTTCTTCTTCCAGCGTCTTCAGGTCGCACTGTGGTAATGGTGCGAGGCCATGGTTATTCATGACTGCCGGACTCCCCCTGTCGCGGCCCATTCGCCCCTCTGTGGTGGGAATGCTAGCAGATGGGGTTGAGAGGGGAGGGGTGTGTTTTGGGCTGAAGGACAGCAAGCAGCCAAATAGAAGATCTGGTAGACCCTCATCATTGTATCCTACCCAGCCCCCTCCTTCTCCAGAGGGTCCGAAACTGTCCTCTGAGGAGTGTAATTTGTCTCAGGCTGGGAGTGTGTTTAAATATTAGGTGGGGGTGGGGGGTGAAGGGCGCATAAATATGATTCAGCAGATGATGAACCAGCTCAAATAGTCATGAGTCTTTTTTCATATGCTAATGAATCCAGAGTGAATACCCCTCCCTTCTGACGCTCCCTTTTTCCCCCTTTTTTCCAGCTCCGTGAGCTATAATTAAGATGTGTGTGTGTGTGTGAGTGTGTGTATGTGTTTTCAAAGCTAACATAAATAAATAATTCCATAATAAGATCTGTGACGTGAGCAGGATGAATGTACTCATTGTGTTCTGCCTTGTTTTCCCTCTTGGATGTTTTGTATTAATTAGAAGACAAGTAACGTGATCAATCAATTTGCATCATCTTCCCTGTTCCACATCAGCTATTAATACACCGTGGCCCCTCACTGCTGGAAAAAATGTTTAAAGGACTTATAGTTGTTCCATAATATATAGTTATATTAATATACTGTATATTAATATATAGTTATATTTCCAATATTATTATTATTATTATTATTATTATATTAAAAATATCCCAATAAATTTGTGTGGTTTTTTTTATAATACAGGGATTGGACTACATGATCAGCTCCTGAGAGACAAGTGCGCAAGCATCTATAAAGCCGGACAGTGTGAATCTGGCATCCTTTCCTACAGAGTACCCTCCAAACAACAATCAAAGGTAAATATATGCAGAATAAACCATTTATTCAGTAATATACCAGATTATGAAGTGAAAAACTTAAGTGTTTCACCACAATCATAGAAATTGAGATGACGTGGCTTATGCTCTCTTAGTCAATAGTTAATTTTGTATTGTCAATTTCCTTATGTTCTTTAGCCGTAATGCAATTAAATAATGGAATAAAGGGTCAAAGCTATGGTTTAGTTATATTAAGCGGGAGTTCATTATTTATTATTTACAAAAGGCATTAAGAAGACAGTGTATCTGTTTATAAACAGTATGAGAAAGAAAGAGAGTGAAAACTGAAAATGCAAAGTTTATTGAGGATTATTTGTATAATACAAGAGATAATTCTTGGCAGATCTTACCATTTAATATTGTAGCATTTGTAAAGTTGTGAAAATAATTGACATACAAATGTCATCCATTACAATATATCCTACATTGTATGAGAAAATAAATATAGTACTCATTAAAATGTAAAAATATACTGCATTCTAAGGCCTTGACTTTTGCTTTACTCTTTATTTAAATCAACCAAAACTCCCATTATACACTTTAAGGATATTTTATCATAGATTTTTTGAAATGATCAATTTTGGAAAGTAACAAAATTATTTCTATTATTTTTTCATTTGTGTTACATTTTAACATTTAGATGCACTCCAAACTATTGAATTTATTTACAAACCTGTATTGTTATAGTATTGCAACACATTGCAACTATACTTTACAATTGGGACTGAATAATTTTGAGTGCAGCTGCATTTATATATATATGGCTATTTAATCAGATTTGTTTTTAGAAGAAAACACCCAGCAGGTAGACAAGTGGGTGTCGGTGTTGATATTTAGCTCGACTGATACAACCATCTTTGATTTTAGAGAATGTCCTTAATTGTTAGAGGATTCTCAATTCAGAGCAACACAAAATGTCTGAGTGCGTGTGTGTGGAAAGTGTTCCAAACTAACGAGCTACATTCGTTTTTACACAAGATAATGTATAGTGTTGTGGAGTTGTTTGTCTCAATAGGGTGTAGTAATCAAAAGTAATGAACCTATTATGAGCAGGACCTCTGAGGGCCTGGCGTGGCATTAAGAGAGCGCCACATAAAAAGGTTTATTAAAGGAAATTAAGGTCCATCACTGCCACACCTGCTCCCCTATTATAAATGTATGACAGGTCAGTGCCTTCAATCACAACAGCAAACGAGAGAGAGGAGTCATGTTTCCCATTACCAGGGAAAAGTAACAGCGCATCCTGTGACTCACACATTTCGCTGGCTTGTGACCACTATGAGCCACCATCAGCCTGGAATAATTATGTTTAATAGGTTTTATTTGGGAGCCACTAGCAACACACGGACAGAGTGGATGGATTTTGGCGACTATTTCTAGTCTAAACACACACACACACACACTCTACAGAGACGCTGTCCGCACTTTAATATCATTATTATTATATAGTGTTATTAGGTTTTTAGTCACCTTTGAAACTTTACCTAAGAGTCTCACTTTTGTGATACTTTTTGAATTACATTCAAACTATCAACATCATTTTTGGGCTTTTTGTCAGTTTGCTGCGTTTCTGTCAGTAGATGACCACGATGTAAACCCACCATATATTTTAAAAATATTTTAATATGCAGCTGAATATAAGCACCATTAGAGTGTAGTTGCCCTACAAAATGACAGTTGCATCAACACTGCATCAAAACAAATTGCAGAAAATCTTAATAGCTATCAAACTTATTTAATACTTGATTATGTATTTTGAGTTCAGATTGATTTCTTTATTTGTTGATTGGGTGTATTTTAGTTGGAAAAGACACAAGAAAACATCAAAAGACAAGAAGAAGTTGCATTAAAGACATAAAAATGTAAACAACTATATCGGTTTTTTTTTACATCTTGAAAATGATCCTGTGAACTTCAAGCATATTTAAGACAGCTCTAATAGTAAATATGCACAAATTAAGAAAGTCAATGAATAATTCTGAAAAAAAAGTTCAAGTTAATTTAAAATGAACTTTTACTAAAAATTTGGGTCATTTATGAATAATTTTACTTACCTATACGTCACAGTTCTATTTGTTCAACTGTGATGGCCGATGTATTTTTTTTTTGTACAATATCAAATAAAACAGTAAAACAGAGATTGGCTTAAATCCCACACCGTGATTACTTGTTTTATGCCAAAACGGCTTCTGTTAACTTTTTTTTTTTTTACTAATAATTTATGCAGGTATAGCAAACAAAACTATACTTTTTTTATGATCCTGTGCCAACAACCATATAGCTATATTTAAGTATATTTGGCTTGACCTGTATTGTTTACTGGTGGCTACCACTAAAATGGATACTAGAGATGGAACGAGAGCCGGAAGGGAAAGTATCTCATTCCAACAAGAAAATTATAAATCTTATCAACATAGCATGGTTGAAATTAGTTAATGTCACATAATTAATGGTAACTGCTTCAAGTTGCCCGGTGGGATACACTGTGGTACAACCATGCATTTCTATTCTGCTTGCAGTTTGTTGTAGTTTATGAGGACTGTTGAAGCTAATTTTGGTCTTAAATGTACTTAAAAGCTGAAGTAAGCATTGAAGAAACATAACCATAATGAATTACACATTTTTTTTTACAGATGGAGTCTGAAGGCGAGGAACAGACTTTAAAAACATGCAGCACAGGTAAGCTTCCAGTCGGATCAGTTTAAACACACACACTCAAATTTCCACTTATCTCCATGTTTAGGGGTATCAGTTCAACAATCCAACTTTATAATAACAGTTCATGTATTATCTTATTGGCCTGAAGTGTTTTGATTATTCGCATTGGGAATAACTTCATTAAATTGTAACAGCGGCTCAAATTAGTCAAGGAGTGTGTGTGTGTGTGTGTGCGTGTGTGTGTGTATAGAATGTGTGATTGAAAGCCTCTAAACTGGAAATGTCATTATGCAAGTGTTGAAGGGCCTGTGAGGCCTGCGCCGCTATTACCGCATGTTGGGGGGAGATTCATGAAAAGCGTTATTATGAATATTATTGGTTGTGCTTCACAGGAGGAGGGGTACAACTTCACACGAGTAAATTGATTTAGCCCTTTTAGATCACGTTGTCAGCTCTGTCAAAGGACAGGCGACAGTTGTGACTCAATGAAAAGCTTTTCACATCAATGAAGTGTCCGCATCTTTGTTCTTGTACTGGCAGTACCCATGGGCGATGAAGAGAATCAAATCTATAGTGAAATGCTTTTTTTTTTGTATTCAACATGCTGTACTGGTTAATCCCCAGATACCATACAAAGCTACCCCTAGTGGCTATGGGTGGGTATTGCATGTGTCAGTTTTTAAATGGGATCTTTGTTTTTTGGCAGGGCTGGCTAATCAAGACTTCATTACTGAGACTAGCAGGTAAGATTTTTACAACATAAACTGCATCAGAGCAGTGCAACCTTTAAAATCAACCACCATAAAAGTGGTCCAATTTGGAACTCAACCAAAGTCAAACAAAGTTCAAACCATTGTTGATGGATAAAGGGTTAACTCCATAAGTGTCCTTTGCTTTTTTTATACCCCATCTGAAGTGTACCAGGAAGGGTAAATAGAAAAAAAGGTAATGATAACCATAGAATAGGAAAATTCAACTGAACAATATGTACAACACAATACATTCAATATCCAGAACTTGCAGAGATGCACTTTACTAAGTAGATACTAATGTAGATATTGTTTTTTCTCACGATTGTAAATTGCAGTAGTGGTGGGTGTGCTCAAAATGCTTTGGAATAAATGCCAGCAGTTTTCTCTGGGTACTCAGGCTTCCTCCATCATTCCAAAAACAAGCATGTTATGTTATTTGGAGAATCTCAATTGTCCATAAATATATAAATTTGCCTTGCGATTGGCTGGTGACCAGTCCAGGGTGTACCTTGCCTCTCGCCAGAAGTCAACTGGGATAGGCACTAGCATACACCTGTAACCCTAATGAGAATAAGCAGCATAGAAAATGGATGGATGTAAGACATGCTAGCATACAGTACATGTAAAATGGATATCCTCAAAGTTAGTGTAATCATTAGACAAATGACAAATTAGCCAATGATTTACGGACGATTGGTTGAGTCTTTTTGTCCTTGATGTTTTGCTTGATTTTTCACAAATGCTTGTCAGTCCCCTAAAGGTGTTTACCAAATTTTGTGGCGATGAAAGGACAATAACTTGTACAAGACACACATAACATGGTTTCATGTTTTAAGTAATTTTCGCCCAGATGGGGCAAGTGGTTCAATCGAAGAAGCGTTGACTTACACAAATATATGCAGTAATCCCTCGTTTATTGTGGTTAATTGGTTTCAGACACGACCATGAAAAGTGAAATAACACCCGTGTAGTCACCGTAATACTTGTATTACCAAATATAGTACAAATTCTCAATCCCACTGAAATACTTAGAGGAAGCAGAGTCTGAGGACGTGTACGCGGACCGTGGCTGAGTATCTGGGGTAGTTAAAACACTCCCCAATGGCAAGGCTCCGGGGGTGGTTGAGTTTCGCCCTAGGTTCCTCAAGGCTCTGGATTTGGAGGGACTGTTTTGGCTGACACGTCTCTTCAACATTGCATGGAAGTCAGGAACAGTACTCCTGGACTGGCAGACCGGGGTGGTGGTCTGCCACCCTTTTAAAAAGGGTGACCGGAGGGTGTGCTCCAACTATAGGGGGATCACACTCCTCAGCCTCCCTGGGAAAGTCTTTTCCAGGGTGCTGGAGAGAAGGGTACGACCGTTAGTCGAACCACAGTTACAGTTTTTGTCCTGGTCACGGAACACTGGACCAGCTCTACACTCTTGCAAGGGTACTGGTGTGTATGTGGGAGTTTGCCCAACCGGTCTACATGTGCTTTGTGGACTTGGAATCCGTCATGGTGTCCTGTGCAGGGTGCTCTGGCAGTACAGGATTGGTGGCGCGCTATTACATGTCATTCGGTCCTTGTACAATCGCTGCAGGAACCTGGTTTGCAGTAGCAGTAAGTCGAGCCTGTTCCCGGTGAACGTTGGCCTCCGGCAAGGCTGCCGTTTGTCGCCGATCCAGAGTTGAGTTTCAGCTTTGCATTTGCGTCTATAGAAAGGATTTATATTAGGTATCATCATGCCTGTGAAAATAATTCAAACCGGCAATAAAACCCTGATGTGCCGGTGATCAAGTCTGGCTGTGTTTCACCAAACATTATAGTAACGTTGCTGACACCTAGTGACTAGTGTACAATATTACATGTCGAAGTCTTTGAATGCGTCTTTGGAATGCCTTATTTTTTGTTCATTTAGCCATTTTTATGCATGAAAATGATTAATTTAGGCAAATAAATGTAACATTTGCTTAAAAATGCTGATTTGTGACTAATAATAGGTTAAATGGAACAACATAATTTATTTATACATATATTTTTGAGGGCCGCACAGTGGTCGAGTGGTTAGCATGTTGGCCACACGAGATTTGGAAGACGTGGGTTCGGATCTCCATTGGGCATCTCTGTGTGGAGTTTGCATATTTCCCGTGTGTGGATTTTCTCCGGGTACTTGGGTTTGCTCCCACATTCCAAAAACATGCATTTCAGGTTAATTGGCGACTCTAAACTGTCCATAGGTATGAGTGTGAATGGTTGTATGTTTATATGACTGTAATGTCATGTGAAAGGATTATGGCTAATAATAACTTGCGTGAAAATGACTAGAGTAGCTCTCCATGAAATGGAACATTTTTAATTCTTCCTCTGCTCTCTGTCCTGTATGAGTGAGTCGTTTTACTTTATTGTAGTTTTTTAGTTTGATTATACAGTGGTTACTTCTGAGTTAGGAATGTTAACCTGCTACTTAAAACATTGTGGAGTTATTCAAGGTGTTTTTGTGAAACTTTTGTGAAATTAGAATGACTTAGAAGTTGATTAGTGTCGCGGTGGACTTTGAAGTTTTCTCTGTGGTCAGGTTTGTTGGTAGTCAGACTGTTATCCCAAGCTACCTCTTGTTGACCCCTCACTGCTCCTTTTGTCCCCTTTGGTCCTTTCCCCCCAGCCCATATGTGTCCCTGGTGAGGAAGCGTAGTGCTCAAGAAGGGGTGCAGGGCGCCCCCATCAACAAGAGGAAGTCTCTGCTGATGAAGCCCCGCCACTACAGCCCCAGTGAGGCCTGTGCTGACGAGAGCGAGGACCTGGCACTGCAGCGGGACAAAGACGAGGCGAGGAACACTGACACTCCAGCAGGTAAACAGATGTCCTGTTGTTTTGTCTGTTTTGATGAACAATTGACGCTGAATTTTAAAATCCCATCTGTTGCATTCATACTTGCCTCCCCTCCCTCTGCTCGCCAAGCCAGCCAGCAGCCTTGGTCATTGTGCAGTGGAAGTGAAAGACCAAACTGCTGCCACCGCCGCATCCGCATGACTTGCGTCTCGCATCCACTAAATGCAAGTTTTGACAGCTGATCTGCCATGATATTTCTGACTTGGCGGGAGCCTCTTTTGACGGGGACAGCTTTGCGACCCCCTCATCTGTTCGTCAATGGGCCGGTCCAAAGCCATTGAATCCATAGAATGAGAATGTGAATGGGAGCCTGTGCCAGTTGATTTAAATGAGACTCCCTCCACCCTTTTTAAATTGAATTTTAATTCAAGTCGGCCATTGTGGAGAACAAATTGGCTCTCAGCATTGCTTGGCGAGACTGGGCTGCTTCATTCTCCGCTAAGTCTTCTCCGACATGTATCATCAGCAACACTTTGTATATTTTGATTTGCAAAATGTTTGCCCCCCTTCCCTAATGACTTGAATTTTGTCCATTTTGGTGGAAGTGTCCATAGTGAACACGTGCATTCTCGCTCACCATAATTTGCAATGATTTGGTATATTTTTAACGATGTAACTAAGCAACAAACGTAATTGTCCCTTTCAAAAGCTTTTGTTAAGCCCTCTAACACAGTCTAATACATAATTAGGCATAATGTCTACAGCTCATTACAGTGCACATGTGTGTGTTGTTAAATGGACAAGAAGAGTAGCTCAGTGGATTCATGTGGCTCAGTGGAAATGGAATTTATTTGTTTCCTGGGTTGATATTGCAATGATTAAAGTGATTTGGGAAGGTGACTCATGCCCTTTAAACTCAGATGCCAGTGGCACCCTATAATTTACTTATTTCTGTCGATGTTTTGAATGATAAATAAATATAATGATTTATCTTTATGTATATATATATAAATCATATTATTTTTACTTAATACAATTATTAAGTAAAAAAAAGAATGTAAATGTCAGGAAATATTGTGTTTTATTTTTCTGTTTCAGTGGTGTGCTTTATTGCTGTTAAAAATGCTAAAAGTAGACAGAGAATTAAACAGCGGGGAAGGCGCTCATATTTGCATTCGAACAAAAAAAGGGCGTAAAGTAAGCCTCTTGTTTGGTGGATCCGCGCTGTGTTCAGCTGCAGCCAAGTGCAGGCCTGCTGCAGAGTGCCACTAATGGCTATTCTGGAGTGACAACTCTTCACCTGGTCCAACACACAAACCGTCTCAGGGATCCAATTTTTCCCCCTTTTTCTCACTGCACTTCTCTGCACACGTGTGTGTATTGTGTGCACGCGTGTGTGTGTGTGAGCGCAGCAGTGTTGGGCCTGCACGTCCAGCTGGATGCCAAACAAAACCCAGCTCGCCTGCTGCATGAATGTAAATACATGTAGTTGGCTGTCATTTTGCACTATGCGGGTTTGTCTTTAGACATACAATTTTTCCCGTAAGAAGTAATGTCAATCCGATTAATATCTTTCAGAAAGCAAAAAATGAAACACCAAACACATGTGTTATAATTTCACAATTATAGTTTTACATGCAGAAAACAACTGGGAAAGCATCTAAAGGTATTTAAATGATGAATGAAAGGGATACCTTAACATTTAAGGTTACTTTTAATTTCATTGAAGATGAGATTCTTGAGGCATTCCTGTTTTGCCATGAGTTATGTCTTGAATTTAGTAGTGTTTCTTACCTTAATGACCCAAAATGGAGCAAAAGAAAGTTACAAGTGCCAGCATTTTGATAAAGAAGGTGAGAAACTCTATTAAATTCAAAAAAATAACTTGTGACAAAACAGAAAAGTGGTGTTATAGAGAAACGTGTTGGTTTTGCTGCCACATTGTGTCCTTGGGAACAATCACATGCTCAATTAAGGTAAAATGAACCCTAAATGTTCATCTATCCCCTCTATTGGCCATTTATATGCATTTACAATTGTTTTATGCATTTAAAACTATAATTGTTCAAATATATAAACATGTTTTGTGTTAACGTTTAGAGATATTAGTCCATGCCTCTCATAGATCATGCCTCTCATCACATTCAACTAACATTAATTTAAAATTACCCCTATTGTTTACATTTTGATAGAATAAATAATAAATAAATACATATAAAATAAAAATATTTGTTTAAAAACATTGACAATTTAATGAGAATAATTTGAAACTAAACATGGATTGACCATTGACTGACTGAGGGTCAAAAAACAGTAATGTGCATTGTACTGCAGGCATGCATTTTAGTCATGTCGCCTAGTTATTAGAGCGCCATATTTTCATTTTTTAAGCTCTTTTGGGGAGGATTAATTTTACATTTTGACTCATTAATAAGTTGTCTGCTAATTCCTGTGTCTGTACATCATCATCCTGACCACCAGTGTAATCTGATCTATCCCTTTCTATCTCCTCACCACCACTGAATCCTACTTTTTGCTCTGCTCTCATGCTGTCTGGCCACTTAAGAGGATAGAAAGTTAAACAACAACAAAAAAGCCTCACGGGCCAAAGAGCCTTAACAGAGCATAAGTTTGAACTGTTTGAGAGGATCAAGAGAGATTTGGTGGAATCAATCCAGCTGATAGCATTGCATTGTTAATCACTGACCACGACTTGAGATAAATCACTGGTGTTAACAAGTCTTGTTTTACATGCATTTGAAGGGATAACCCCTCTGTAACCCTCTTTGTCTGTTAGCACTGACGATCAGACTGTAAAGTGCACAAGGTTGGAGTCGCTCTTGTGGCTTTCTCTTTGGGCTCAAAGGCCATCCAATTAAAATGAGTGGGGGCACACTGTGAAGATGCACCACAAAAGAGATGTTGTTAAATTAGTGAGAAACTGGTCTAACATCAAGACATTAGCTTACCATTTCCTTAACCTTTTCCGCCAAAACCCAAAGATGGTTCATCCATACCATTAATCTGACTGTGCTGCCAATGGGAGTTACTGTATATGAGTATACTGTGTGCTCACAAGTCTTTAACTGTTATCTTACCTGGGACTACGGATGCAAATAGTAGGTCTGTCATATTGTATATTTTAATCAACACAGAAACATTGAAAGAAGCCCAATGTACAGCAAACATGTAATACTGTATGTATACCACCTACACATACAGTATATACTGTTTATGTATTATGAAAATAGAATTTCTTTATATCTTCACTTGTGTCTTGACGATATATTCCAATTGTAAAAGTCAGTTTTGATTCATACAGTACATATGAATCTAACTGAAAAGATGCCACAAAATGTTAATGGAATAATAATATGTTAGTATTATTATTATTGTTATTACTTTTTTGTTTAAAAAAAAAATTAAGTAGGTCAACCTGTTTAATCTTTTCTTTTATCGTTCATCACAGTTTTTTGAAGGAATCCTCTTCAGTTTTCTTCTCTTCAGTCCCAGAAACAAAAATGATGTTTTTCCATATGTTTTACCGCAGATCACAACATATTTGTGTTTATCTTTAACTTAACAGCACTACTAACTAATTGTTATTATTATTTGTTGATGATTTCCACAGACTACTGTACAGTAAATCCCCTGTAATCTTCATCTTACATCTTTGGTAGACAAAGGAAAGAAAAAAAGAAAACAATTTAGTTGTTTAATTCCGTGTTTCATGTTCAGCTCACACAGGAAAAAAAAACATTTCCTAAACGTTGTAAATCTGAAATGTACTTGTGAGTAATTGCTTGGGAATCTCCCCACCTTCTGTGTTTGTCATCAAAACATGTTTTTCTCTTCATATTATTCATAAAAAAGTGAGACAACATGTAAAACCTTAAATGGATTTGTGAAGATTACAAAGATGTCAGATTGTTATCCTGGTATTGACTGCCGCAAAAGCACATGTTTGCTGTGTTAATACTGCGTGTTCTATAATACAGGTTTCTTGTTGTTTCAGATTCAAACTTAAGTCCATTCAATGACTTCGTTACGACGTTGAAGTCTAACGAATCGCTGGGGTGGTCCGAGGGCACGCCAGAAGCCTCGCCGCAGTGTGAGGTCAGCACCCCTGAAGCTCACATGGATGAAGATGAGGAGTTCTTCAACAATGAAGCAGAAGACCAAAGTCAAGACAGGCTGAGCAGCACGTCATCCCCTCAGAGCTCCCTTACAGACAAGAGGGACCTGGAATGGGCCTTATCTGCCAAGATGAACGGCTGGAGTCCTTCCATAACCCCTGAAGACCCTTCACTCAGGAACAGCTACGTAAAGGAGGAGCCTCACCCCGAGCTGGAAGGTCCCATGGTCAGGGAAGGCCTTTTTCAGGCAGAGGCACTGAGATACAGGCTTTGCCCAGCAGCGGATGAGGACAGTGATGGTGAGCCCGAGGCGGAGAAGCCTTCCCGGCTGGAAGGCTGGGCGCTGGACCTCCACCAGAGAGGCCTGGATATGGGCCGCGGAAGAGTGAACCTGAGCATGTTGGAGCAGGCCATCGCTCTGCAGACAGAGCAGAGACAGGCCCTGCATCACGCCTACAGGGAGATGGACCGCTTCCTCATGGAACAGATGACCAATGAGAGGAGGCACCACAGGATGCTAGACATGGACAGCAGGATCAGCTACCCTGCAGGCAAAGGTCAGTTCAGACAACCACAAATAGAAGCTACATACTTCATTTATTTCAATTCAGTCAATAATATAGGGCGCAGCAAATCAATATACACTATGTAGTTTTTTGGGGGGGAGAATCCTACATGGTGGGCAATACATTTTAACCCTTAAAATAGGTAAAACTAAGACATAGTCTTAACACTACAGTACTAATTCAAGCCATTAGCAATTACTGGCATTTGCCAGAATACAATACACACACACATGAATATAATATTACCTTAAACATATTCTCTACTTTATAAAGTTTTAGTAATATATCAAGCTGCTTTATATTCTTCTTTTTAGAGATGTGTGCTATTTTATTGAATTAATTACCAAGTGCAAGTGCAGCGTGGAGGTTAAGTTTGTCTGTTTGTGTTTGTCGGAAAGGGGATATGGAAGAACTGATTACATTTTAAAGGATTCTTTAACCTTGTGAGATAGAACCATTTTTGGTATTTGTGCATACAACTCTACACCTATGATCATGAGCTTTGGGTAGCGACCGAAAGGACAAGATCGCGGGTACAAGCGGCCGAAATGAGTTTTCTCTGCAGGGTGGCTGGGCTCTCCCTTAGAGATAGGGTGAGAAGCACTGTCATCCAGGAGGAGAGGAGCCAGATGAGATTGCTCGGGTATCTGGTTAGGATGCCTCGCGGATGCCTTCCTGGGGAGGTGTTCAGGGCACGTCCAACCGGTAGGAGGCCTCGAGGAAGACCCAGGACATGTGAAGAAATTATGTCTCCCGGCTAGCCTGGGAACGCCTCAGCATCCGTCGGGAAGAGCTTGACAAAGTGGCGGGGGAGAGGGAAGTCTGGGCTTCCCTGCTTAGGCTGCTGCCACCACGACCCGACCTCGGATAAGCGAAGGAAATAGATGGATGGATGGACTCCACAAAAAATGGCCAGGGCACTTGGACAAAAAGTCCAGGACAGGTTTCTAACAGGTTCTACAAAATATCAAAGCCTGATCCAAAAAGTGCAGGATTATTGTTTTGGTGTGACTAACAATATGAGGGAAACTGTGGCGCTTGCGCTTATAGTTTTTGCATGTAATATTAATAAATAATTAATTATAATGACTGTATTTATATAAAAAGGTATTTATTACATGTATTTCTTTTCCTTTTTTATTTTATACTAAAATATAAATGTATTAATTAATGGAAGCATTAATCAAACTGTCTTTTTGTTTATTATAAATAACACAATATAGTTGTAGTAAAACCTGCCTGCCATAATTTCTCAATTTAAAAAAGTAATAGGCTCCAGCATACCCGCGACCCCGATGAGGATGTGGATGAGAAGTGGCATAGAAAATGAATGAATGAATGAATGAATATATTTATAGTAGGGGTAGTAGCATGTAATACATTTCCATATTGATTTCCTGAGGAAAAACCTTCTTCTTTATAGCAAAGTCCAAAAGTGTGTGCACTAATATCCACAGGTACTAAATATGTCTCCTGTAAAGGAGTAGCCGAGTAGGGCCCAATTGTAATTTGATTGTGTGCTGACAAAACAGCAAATCACAGAAATAGAACTCTGTTGCTGAAATCCTCTTTGCCTCTCAAACATTTTGGCAACAAGTGAAGCAATGCATCAACAGACTAAAATAATAAAGAGAGAGGAAATATGTCTGATGGAATTGCAACTACTCAGAATATTGGATTTTGATAGGAATCAAGTGGATATTTAACCATGACCATAAGTCTTAAATCCTGCTAAAGTACCTCTCATGTTTGCCTCTGATTCTTCAAATGACCGTGGCTAAATGTGTAATCCTCCATGTAATCTTTCCATGGACTGGCATTAAGAAGTGAATGCTGTGTGTTGAACTACAGCCTTAACTAAAATCACAGATTAATACATGTATTTTATGAAAAAGAAGTGTCTGGCTTTTACATGATATTATAATATTTCAATCTCTTGGTCCATGTACAATATAGTGTATGATTCCTATTGTACACAGAGGTTTACATTGCTGGTATGAATGCAGTACAACATGTTTTTGTATTTCCTTAGATTCTCCAAGGACAGACAAGAGGGACATCAAGTGTCCCACTCCGGGCTGCGATGGCACTGGTCACGTGACTGGCCTGTACCCCCATCATAGGAGTTTGTCTGGGTGTCCCCATAAAGTCAGAGTACCTCCAGAGAGTGAGTGTGAAAATAATATGCTCATTTATTGTATTGATCACTTCATTAGGTACACCTGGCATTAATTACCTCGGCCAAGCACAAGCACAGCATGGACGTTATGTTTTTTGCTGGCGTTCATCTGTTTTTTTTTCTGTTTGTGTTGGAAATAACTCAGAAAGTTCGGAATGAATGTGGGTGACATTTGAAAAAATGATGGAAAGTGGATATAGAAGAACTGTTTACATAGTTTGGGGGTGGTTCGGATTGCCTTCTGGACCCAGGACTATTTTCGGCATTTGTGCATATAACTCAACAAAAAATGGAGCACTTGGGAAAAAATTCAGGACACATTAACAGGTTCTACTAGTTGTACAGGTTTTACAAAATATCAAAGACTAATCCAGATAATGGAATAATTCTGGACACTATGATCCAGAATAGCTTGGCAGATGTACGCGCTCTCCAAGTGCTTTTCTAGTTCAGTAATTGAACAATAAGTTTGTTATTGTAGCTGCAGTTTGCACAACATTATACTGAGAGCTGCTTCAAATCATTTGGTGGGCTATAAGCTACTGCAAAGCATACTTCCTCACAGGTCAGGGACTTTTATTTACTGAATTGCAGAGGTGTCTAGTAGGGGTGTGTATTATAGGCAGGCTCTAAAAATGAAATTAAAATATATTAATAGTCGTATATTTAGGGCCACATGGTGGCCAAATGGTTAGCATATTGGACACACAGTCAGGAGATCTGTGTTCTCTGTGCTTCCTCACGTGTGGCTGGGTTTTCTCTGGGCACTCCGGTTTCCTGCTACATTTCAAAAACATGCATGTTAGGTTAATTGGCGACTCCAAATAGTCCATAGTTATGAACGTGAGTGTGAATGGTTGTTTGTGTAAAAGTTGCTGGCGACCAGTCCAGGGTTTACCCCGCCACTCACCCCAAAGTCAGCTGCAATAGGCTGCAGCATACCACCCCAACCCTAATGAGGATTAGGCAGCATTGACAATGAATGAATGAATCCATCCATCCATTTTCTACACCGCTTATCCTCATTAGGGTCGCGGGTATGCTGGAGCCTATCCCAGCTGACTTTGGGTGGGAGGCGAGTTACACCCTGGTCTGGCGCCAGTCAATCACAGGGCACATATTGAATGAATTTATATTTTATTTAAATATGTTTGCCACAAATAAATAATCCTACCTGATTAAAATAATTCACAATTTTTGTAAAATTACTTATCAAATTAAATTATTCGGCAAGAATGGTTCGGTAGGTAGAGCAGGTTGTCCAGAAACCAGAAGTTCGATCCTCACTCCCTCTGCCCATTCACTGTTGTTGTGTCCATGGCCAAGACACTTCACCCGCCTGCCCACACTGATGTATGTGTGAATGTGTATGAATGTTTGATGGTGGTCGGAGAGGCCATAAGCACAAATTGGCAGTCACTTTTTTGTCGATCTACCCCAGGGCAGCTATGCATACAAATGTAGATTAACATCACCAGAATGTGACTGAGGAGTGAATGAAAAATGGGTTCACTTCTGAGAAGCGCTTTGCGTACCTTGTAAAAAAAAAAAGTTATATACAATCATTTCATTATTAATATCATAATTAGAATAGTATATTTATTCATCAACATCATCTGGGTTCTGATCTGATCTCCTTTGGGCCTCTCTGCGTGGAGTTTGAATACTCTCACTGTGCGTGCGTGGGTTTTTTTCTGTGTACTTCATCCCACATTCCAAAAACATGCATGTTAGGTTAAATGTGAATGTTTGTTTGTCAATATGTGCCCTGCGATTGACTGGTGACCAGTCCAGGGTGCACCCCACCTCTTGTCCGGAGTCAGCTGAGATAAGCTCCAGCATACCCCCTCAACCCCAGTAAGAATAAGCGGCATAGAAGATGGATGGATATAATACATCATTTTGAAAAACTGAAAAACATTCAGCAGCAATACAAATATTGTTCATGTATTTATTTTCTATTTATTATTTATATTTATTCTATATTTATATGTATAATCAATATTAAATATGTTTTATTTTTTATTTTGAGGGTACATGTTTTACATATATAGTGTTAATTCCAGCAGTAATGTCAGTTCTCTTACTTTAAATGTTTAATTCCAACACATGACACTTTTAGCAAGTAACTTAAAGGATTTCTCTCTCCCTCTTTCTCTTATTATGTGCATTGAAGTCTTTTTTCCCCCCTTGGCGATTGTTAAGACATTTCAACACAACTCTCCACAAACATTCCGACATTAAAGCGTAATGTTACAAAAGCAACAGGAAAAGTAATTAACTTTCTGCAAAAGGGAAAAAAAAGGCGTATGCTCTCCGAGTGGAGGCAGTGTTTAGTGAATCAAAGGGTCGAGCTAGCTATGCCATTGAAAAAAAAGTAGACAACTCCATGCCAACTAATTGGTGCAGAGAGAGAAAAGAAGTTTCTAAGGATACAGAGTGGACCTTTAACGCCGCCTTTGTTTTGTAGAATGTAATCAGACGCTTTTCTTTGCACTAAGTAAAGCTATTTACGTTGCAGCCACTTCCTCGGCACCAAGCAGTTATATACGTTGCATCATCGCAATTAAGAACAAACAATTCAGTTTGATTAGTGTGACTCATTGGCACACTAGATTGGAGTATTTTTTCTATTGCCGTAGCATAGCAATGCTGTGTCAATATTTATTTCATAAAACTTACAAAAAACAAGAATATTATAGATCTAGTCATAATGCAGACACTACTACTGCATTTTGTTGTGGAGAAAGCACAAAAAGCTAGAAAAAAGTGACAGATGAAAGAACTATACTAAAAAATTGTTTGGTAAAAACAGGCTATACTTGAATCTAAGTAAAACGAAAAAAATGTCATTTGGAAATAGCAGAAAGGACATTTATGCACAAATACAAAGTGATAGTGTGAAAGAAAAACATTTCTGGGGGTCATGATAATGTAAATGATAATATGTGCTGGATATCTAGTAATCTTCATCATATCAGGATGTGGAATCAAATTATGGAACAAATTGTGTAAAGAACTCAATGCGCTGAAATAATTTCAAGAAACAGTACAAGGACTTAGTGTTTACCAAGTACAAGGAAGAAGAGTCCTGAAGTACTGTGTACATACAGTGCTATGTCTACGCACTACACTTGTTGTTCCTGTCAACTATTACCGTTTTTATCAGTTATAATTACTGTATATATTTACAGTATTATGATTTTTTATGACTGTTATATACTAAATTTACTTAATTTACTTAATTTGATTATTAACCTTGACTCCTTTTGTACCACATTGTTGTACAGCCTTATCCTTTTACTATGTATTTTAAAACTGACAACAAATACATTTGGAATACAGGAAGTGAACAAATGTATTGCAATTGAAGTGAAAAAGAGAGGAGGTAGGATTAAAGTTTGTCACAAGATTTATTTCCATCCAGTGTCCATCCATTTTTCACCAAGATCTTGAATTGATGATAGTAGAGTCTGACCGCTGCTCAAAGCCTTCTCCAGCACATCCCAAAGATTCTCAGTGGGGTTAAGGTCTGGACTCCATGTGTGAAAATGATGTCTTATGCTCCCTGAACCACTCTTTCACATTTTGAGCCCGATGAATCCTGGCATTATCATCTTGGAATAATTAATGTATTCCAATGTAACTTGTATGTTCAAAATAAATTAAATTATTACCATAATTGATAAGAAAGTCTTTAGTGTCACCTACAATGGTATTTATTACCACTTACTTTGCCATATTTGCATAGCATGCAGTAAAATGAACCAATTTAAGATCGTGCATCACAGTTAGTTTGTTTTCTGAAAGTATATATGCACAATTAAAACAAAGCCTAAAATTTGAGTAAAAGCAAAACTGCATTATTGCATTAAAACAACACAAACAGTGACTGCCTAAAATGACCACTATAACATAATTGTAAATTATTGGGAAAAGTCACCCAACTTCACCGTTGACGTTGAGGGGCCATTTTAAACATCCAATTACTTTATGTTTCCTAATATGGCTGCTGATATGTGCTGAGCTAATTTGTGTATTTTTCCTGTCACTCTCTCTGACCCTGGTCCTTTTCTCTTTTTAGACTTTCTAGCTTGTCTTCTGAAGCACAATATGCACAATTGCGGCAATAACTAAAGTTAAAAACTAAACATGCCCCCAATGCTATAATGTCCATGTTGTTGCTCACAGATGCATCTTTACTATTAACTTTTTTTCTATGTTTTAAAAGGTTATTAAAACCGGATTTTTGTGGCCTGAATATTTTGCATAGAACTCTACACTGATCAGTAAAATATAATTCCTATTTTTTTCTTTGATTGGCTGGGAAAAGTCTCTCAATGTCATGGTGAGACATTCAGACTCCCACCACTTACACTGTGGCTATGATACCGATAACTAATACTGATATGGATACTAATTTGCATATGCATCATATTGCTGTCTTTTGTCCTAGAGCACTTCTTTTTAGACTGTGCAAGACCAAGTTTTTGTGTTTGCTAAAAGAAAATATGCAGAAATGTTTGAATATGCAAAAACAAAAATTCAAGTAAAAAGGGAACCCACCATTGCACCACAATATAAAGTTGCAGAAATGCTAAAAAGTATAGAAGCCTATAATGTCATTACAAATGCTTGTATTTTGACTATTTACGGTAAAAAAGGTTCAAAAAAGCTAATTTGCATATTTCTCCCTTCTCTCTCTCTTTCTCTCTCTTTCGTGTCCTTGTCCTTTCAGTCTTGGCCATGCACGAGAATGTCCTCAAGTGTCCCACCCCCGGGTGCACAGGAAGAGGCCATGTCAATAGCAACCGTAGCACCCACCGGAGGTAAATAATGATGACAATAGTAATAAAAAATAATGTGTTTTGCTGCAGAGAGAGTGCCATTAGGAATGAGGCTCCTTCTTGGCAGATGAGCTTAAAGGTGTTTGATTCTCTTCCCAGTCTGTCGGGCTGCCCCATCGCCGCTGCGGTGAAAATCTCCAAACCTCAAGACGAGAGCCTGAAAAGCAGACAAACGCCTGATCGCTCACCGAGGTATGCCAGTTAGCGTTTAATGTGATCATGGCGGGCTGGAAAATAATTAGTATCCAAAGAGTTTGGATTTGAGGAAGAAGTGGGTGGTGGTGGAGTGGGGGGCGCTTCAGCAACTTCTGCAAAAAAGTGATAAAACACAATTATTGTGAGGCGTGTTTTATTTATTGAGTGATCCCTGCTGAATGAAGTCGCGTTGTTGTTGGGCCTGTGAGTGAGTTCCACTCTATTAGAGATGATAAAAGAGCAGAACTCTCTGTTCCCGCTGGATTTATCACGGGCAGGATGCCCACTCCTACCATATTAATTAGTCTGGCAACCTGGCTGCGCATCGACAACATCAAATCCCAGACTATGTGTACAAAAAAACAGGCCGCAGAGTTTTTCAAAACAATCCTCGACTATGTCATCCAAGCCGGGCCTTCCATTTTCCTGACTTGTTCTGTGTGCCTTCACAGAGCCATAGGCCTGGTGAAGAAGTTCGACATGACCCAGCTAAACTACCGCCTCGCTCACCCGGTGGATGCCTTGCAGAGCAACCTGACGAAGGACATGGACAAGTACAGCAGGATCCGCTTTGATTACGCCAGCTTTGATGCACAGGTCTTTGGGAAGCAGCCTCTAAACGGAAGCAGTCACGACCAGGAAGTGGCACTCTATCCTGACTGTAGGTCAAAAAGCTCATTTTGTACATAGTGAATAGATGTTTATGTCGTGTCATGCACTTTTTAATGCATATGATACATGAGCTGTGTATCCAACATTCTGGCTTTACAAAGATGACGCTTTAACATTATGCTTTTGGTCATAGAGCAGCTTAGTATGCCTATACTGTATATACAATCAGGTGTTGACATTTTGCTTGATGGCGGCTGTGTTGGCAACCAGTCTTGCTCAGATTTTACAGACATGTGCTTGTCAGTTCACTAACTATAGGTGTGTGCCACATTTGATGGTGATATGGCAAAACACCAAAGATCTGGGTTTTAATCTCCATCGGACATATCTGTGTGGAGTTTGCATCTTCTCCTTGTGCGTGCGTGCGTGGGTGGGTTTTCTCTGTGTTTTCTGGTTTCCTCCCACATTCTAAAAATATGCATATTGGGTTAATTGGCGACTCTAAATTGTCCATAGCTATGAATGTGAGTGGGAATGATTGTTTGTTTATATGTGCCCTGCGATTGGCTGGCGACCAGGTCAGAGTGCACCTTGCCTGAAGCTGGGATAGGCTCCAGCATACCCCTGTGACCCTAGTGAGGATAAGCGGCATAGAAGATGGATGGAAGGATGGATGGACGGCTAGATGCCCTAAAGTTACAGTATGTTTTTTGTAGCTGTGTGAGCAATTTCCAAATCAATCCCATTCAAACGTTGGGGTTTCATTAAGCACCATCATGGCTGGCTGAATTTATCAGAAAAATAATACCACAGGCAACACACTAGGAGTGTGTGGTTTGGCTAATTTCTCCCCTTTTATGTGCAGTGATTCAGGAGTGGCGGAGTCATCTTACACAAACAAATATATATACTCAACACTCCATGTTGGTATAAATTAGATTTATGTTTATTTGTCGACCACATTGGCCATAAGATTATTTTGTGATATGAGCAGAATATACTCAAAATGATGTTATAGGGCCTTATAACATAATAAGGCCTTTCCCAAATTACCTTTTTTTTTTTTTTTTCCAAATTCAGTTTTTTCCACTGAAATTTTTTAGAATTTCGTTTTTTTTTTTTTTTTTACATTTTACACTCTCTTTTACCAGCATAGTGTGTGTGTGATTTTTGGGATAGTGAATAAAAGGTCAGTTAATTAGGTGCAAAAAAACTTACATTTACTGATGCAACCCATCATTGGACAATTTCGCCCAGTAATTGAGAAATGGATGTAGCTTGGCTAACTTTTCTAATAGGATGTTAGCTTCTGCACACATTGCTACAAAATCTGTTAAGTCAGTGCTTGTGATTAAGGAAGATGAAGTCAATCATGCGATTCCAACTGCATACAGTATGTAAGATATTTTTATGACATGCTTATTTTGTTTACAATTAGACATGTGTCAAATGGTGCTCTTATTTTGAAGGCCTGAAGGATGTTCTGCGTGTGAGCGTGTGAGAAAGTCTCTTTATGGCTAACGAGCTAGGTAAAAAAATAAAGGTGTCTTTATGTTTTTTTTCCACTCAGAACCTGCACGTTGTCATAAGGCATTGTAAAACGCTCCTTACATTAAAGCGGTCAAACACAACATGGTGAAAATATACTCATCCAGCCCGAGTCTCTCACACAACCGCACTAGCATGCTATCTTCCATTATGGAGCGTGAATGGAAGCACGCGGAATCGAAGCTAAGACGAGGTTCCGCCAACTTTCGCCGGTGTTTATTGTCATTTCAATATTGGAGCGGGCGGTTTAGTGTTTGTCCAGGGTTTGAAAAATGTGCTTAACTGTGTTTTCTTTGGAACATATTAATATTTTGTGTGTTTAAACGTGAGCATTTTTCCCACTTACTCTACACATTAGAAAACCTCCAGGATGTCTTGTGTGATACATTGTGGCCATCGACAATCATGCACTTGTACTTGCAGTTGCAGGGTTTCTAATATTTTGCCTCCATTGGAGAGTCACAACAATAGACCTGCTGCAAACTAAAGCCACCATAATGGACAATAACACCTCAAAACTGAGAATTAGCTTTGTAATGGCGGATTTGTTTTTTTTTTGTACCCAAACTTGTGCTTTATATTTCCTTTTGCAGCTGCTTGTTAACAAAAACACATTATAATATGTTTTCCCTCCAATTTCTTATTATTACATTTGATTAGAACACCTGGTGTCTTCATGTCGGAATTATTCATCATCTATTTTCTTTTTTTCTTTTTTTTAGCACTTCAGCAGTATCCTGGCTTCCTTGCTGCTCCTGGTGGCCGTTTGCCCACCTCTGGTCAGCACAGCCCACCAAGACATTTAAAAAAAGAAGATGGCCTCCAAGTCACCACCACTGCCACGGCCGCCATTCTTAACCTCTCCACTCGCTACCGGGAAAGTGGCGAGTGTGTGGCCCTCCGGCCCTTGGCAACCTCTACAAAGGTAATCAAATCAGACCACTTGGAAATGTGCTCATATTTAAAGCAACTCTGATTTGTGTATAAAAAGGGAAGACATCAAAAGGGAGATTTTTTTTTGGCATAGAGTAGCTCGCTGCAACCAAAAGGAAGGTTTCCTGCATGGGAAGCTTTAATGTACACACATGAAAAATGGGTGTTATGGTATCAAAAGGAGAAGCAGACTTTGGTTGCATATTACAGCCACTCATACCGTCTTTAAACATGTGGCATTTGGACGTCAGCTGGCGCCTAAAATGTTGAACTGTTGTCAAAAAGTGCATCATGTGTGCTGCATATGGCTGAGGACATTTATTAGCTTAATGATCCAGCAGAGGCCCTGTGTCACTGTCTGCACCAAGCAGTTGTCAAGATATCTCCAAAAGTTGCAATTGCACACTTTGCTCCAGGTAGCTCATGGTGGTTGCGTAACGTTCGTCACATTCTGCATCTTGCATACTGTATAAGGTTTGTGCACACCTACACCGCACACATACTTATCCTCCCCCCCAGCCTGCTGAGCTGAGAACGTGGCCCACTACCAGGTAACGGCCCACTGATGGAAATGAATAAAACAGTGTTAGCAAGTTGATCATCTGTTCGCATTTACAGCTTAGTTGTCTGTCTGGAGATGCACAAAATAAAGAACAGCTTTCCTGTCTGCTGGGGGAGGGGGTGTCGACAAGGAGCAGCCATATTTAGAGTGTTATATGCTTCAACATTGCTGCATATGCACGGTACATTGTGGAATATGGTATGCTGCAAAAAAGGTTTTATTGCTTAAAAACAACATGACTTCATTTGTTTATATATCAGACATTTAAATTACTTTAAATAACTAATACAAACACACGTGCATGATTCTCATGCATATACTTTTAATTCATTCTTGAAAGTACAGTGCTTTCTGTATAATAACATATATATAATATATATAATATATATAATAATAATAATAATCATATAGAATAGTTGTAATTTGCCAGATAAAGTTGTAATGTTATGAGAAAAATGTATGTTTTTCATAATATGGCAGTAATATGTTTTAATATTATCCAGATTTCTTTGTAATATTATGAGATAAGAAGCAGCATAGAAAATGAATGAATAAATGAATGAAAACAGTATTTTTTTTAAAATAATAGCCTAGTATTAAGTAAAAAATGTATTAATTTTAAAATACTAAAGAGTTAACGTTTAAAAAGAAAAACATCAAAAATTAACTTTTTTTATGAGTGTGTTAATATTAAGAAAAAAGAGAAAAACTATACAAATATATGGTACTGAAGGCATAATGTTTAATAATTTTAAGTAGTGCTGTCAAATGATCATGTTGATCACAATTTTCAAATAAATTGTCAAATGATTATTCATTTTTAATCATGTTAATCACAGTCAATCACAGTTTTCAAATGATTTAATCATGATTAACCATCACCATTCATCTGAAATATGCTCAGTTTGTTTGTATTGTATTGAAGGAAAGAAAAATGACAGGACAGAATATATTTGTATGTTTTAACAGCTGCAAATTAAAAGAAAATGTAAGTCAAGCGAAAAGATAGCACACCACCCTTGATAGGGACAGTTAGAATTTTTTGACATGAAGTTGTATGACATCCCCATCACCAAGGTAGTTCATCGACAGTGACTTACCCCCCACTTCGTCCAGTGAGCCGAGTTCTGGTCGGGTTTTGGTGATGGGGAAAGTAGTTCCGGTTAATTTCTGGGGACACCTTAATAAAGAGTTTGGCTTCTCAAAACAATATGTGTCCAAAAGAGTAATACATATGCATCCCAAAAAATGCCTCTTGAAAAAAACAACTTTATCTGGCCTCGTATCAGTGTGCCTGTCCACTGGTGTGTATGTGTTTCACAGTGTTTACATGCGCGGATGGTGATCACTGCAACACCACAGAGCTAGAGTGGTAAAAAAATGGTGCGTACTTGTAATTATCCGGGCTAAAACAACAGAAATGTGTGTAAAAAGCCCTATATATTCCATGGTTTTCCTGTCACACAACCTTTGGCTTCTTAGGTTATTACTATTGGCTACAATGGGGAAACCAAAGTGACAGAGGATGAAACAGCTTTGTGTGTGTAGTGCACACTTTAGCGAGGAGGATTACGTTCCCACACTTCCAGGACAGAGGAAGAAACATATTTTGAAGTCATCTACTATTCCAGCATCCCAGTGCAGAACTAGCTGTACTAGCAAATTTGCGCTGCCTATTAGCGACTTGTTTACAAGAATCACGTATAAACACTGTGAAACACATACACACCAGTGGACAGGCAGGAGCGCGCATTGATATAATGCCAGTGAAAGTAACGCCCGAGCAATTGTGAGGTCGGATTTTTGTCAGGAGACATATTTTGGAATGTAAATGTATTACTCTTTAGGAAACATATTGTTTTGAGAAGCCAAACCCTTTACAAAGTGTGAGGTAAATCACTATCAATGCACTACACTGGTGATGGGGATGTCATACAACGTCATGTCAAAAAATCTAAACTATCTTTTTAAAGTTGTAATATTACATCAGTAAACACATAATGTTATCAGTAAAAAGTTAAAAGAAAAATATCAGATTGTCTGAGAAAGAAAAGGGTCATAATTTTAAGAAAATAAAATGTCATCATTTTAGCAGAATAAAGTTTTATTCTGTTATTTTCTAATACACATTTGCACAAAACCCATAATGCACAGAAACATGGGCTCCCTAATTTTTTCCTTCATGGGAAAGGATTTTGGGAGAACGTATAATGTGGTTTTATGGCATTATAAGTCACTGAACAAACAATACTTCCTGTACGTCACATTAAAGCCTTTCAATTTTTTGGCTTTAATAATGCTGACCTAGTAGTAGTGACAGTACCCCCCTGACGCCCCTCTCTCTGCCAACTTGGTTGTGTGTCCTAGAAAACACATGACACAGCTGTCACTGTAAAAACTACACACAAGTGATTATTTTTCTGTGTGTGTGTGTGTGTTCAGTAGAATTAACGCTGGCTTACTTTGTCACTTTGTCTGGCCTTAGATGTGTGTGTTTTATTTAAATACTTTGTTGTTGCTTGAACATGAAGATATTTACAGATGGGTCGTGTTTAGCATGTTGCTGCTGTCACATTATCTCTAATGCATTATTTACATGACCTTGTGTGTCATGATTATATTATCTATTTACTTGCTTTTACCCCAAAAGCACTCCTTAGCTGATGTTTTTTGTTTGTTTAACACTGATACATTGATTGGGTGAGGACTGACACCCTCTTTGCCTCCAGGACATGCACATAGAGGTGGATGAAAATGGCACCCTGGACCTGAGTATGAAGAAAAATAAAGAAATCTCAAAAGTCCAGACAAAGACATCTTCTGATGAGGCGCCCCCGTCTTTGGAGTCCGCCGCAGTCAAAGGGGGCAGCGTGCTGATCAGCCCCACCTTCTACCATCCGCTGTGTGAGAGGGACAGCTGGGACAGCCCCATTCCAGTCAACTTCAGCAAAGCGCACGTTTTACATGACAAGGAGGTACATAACCATAAAACTAAAGAGGAAATAACTTTATTTCCATTTCAACCAATTACCATCATATCAAACCATGAACTGTCAACTAGCTATACCAGGGGTGTTCAAACCTTTTTTTGGTAGAAAGGGAAATAAAAACACATTTCTATGTATTCAAAGCTGCGTGTTATCAGAAACAAAGCATATTGTTATTAATTATTAGTACCAACATTTTTGCTTTTGCTCATTAGTTCCCATTGTTGCTGTTTTTTTGCTTTAATTTTAATTTCTAAAATGTGCTCCAAGCCACAGAAAACTTTGCACTTTGTACACACCGAGCTATACTCTACACTTCGTTAGGAACACCCGTACAAAATAGAAATGAAACGTTAAAGAAGAGAAATTGACACATATTTATTTCAATGCAGGATGATTGTTAATTTGTCCAAAAAAATTATATATAAAAGGTATACACCAGAGATGGGAGACCCGAGTCACATGACTTGACTCGAGTCGCAATTTTTAGGACTTGTGACTTGCTTGACAAATGTTCCAAAAAGACTCGAATTGACTTTGACTTGATGTTCTTGACTTTAGACTTAACTCAGACCGAGCTAATTGACTTGAAATGACTTGTTTTACCGGTTTGTTGCATTTTTTAAATATCCAAAATATACCTGTATGACTGTTTTTAACAAGTCGGCTGCTTTATTTTATGCATGCGCTCACTTCGGCGCAATCTGGCAGAACACAACGTGGATGAGTCGGAAGGAAAAGAAGACAGAAAGATTTTGTTAATGTTTGTTTATATATCTTGTTTCCAAACAGTGCCCGTAACACGGCAGTAAGACGGCTCAAACATAACAGAAAAGTCGTTGTTTTTACTCATCCTCTTCCTGTTGAAGAGCCTCAGTTACCGCTAAAGTTGACAGAGAAAAAAACTTAACTGTACGGGAATAAAAGTCGTAACTTTATATTGTATAGGCATTGTCTGAGACCGCTATGAAACCGTGAGGCGGGGTATTAGGAGTGAAGAGGTGAGATGATGTTAGCCCATGCTAACCTGGTTGTGGCCAACTGCTCTGTTTTGCTGTCCCGTTATAAATAAAAGCTTGTCTGAAGCCGGAGGGAATTTTCCTTCCTTGCCTAAGACAGCTATGAAAAGCTAGCTTTATGTGGAGGAGACGGGGTATGTGAGGGTAATGGTGAGATGATGCTAACCCAAGCTAATCTGTTTTGTGCCCAACTGCTGTTTTGCTGTCCCCTCATAAATAAAGCTTTAATGTTACGACTTTTAATCTCAAAATCTTAAATTATCAGGAAAACTAATTTTATTATTTTTTATTATTTCATTTCCGTATTGTTTTTTTTGTTTGTTTGTTTTTAACTCAGCTTTGTTTGGCCCTGCACGTCGTTTGTCATCAAATATGTAATAAAAAAAAAGAAAAGTTTATATTTATAAAAAGTTTTTAAACTTTGAATCTGTAAAACTGGCCTAATTAAAACGTGTATGACATGACATAACTTGCAGATGAAAAGCAGTGACTCTACTTGACTTGCTTGGTTCTCATAAAGATTGACTCGGATTTGCTGGTAAGGTAAAGAAGGTAAAGACTTGGTACCTACTTGTGACTTGTACATGAGTGACTTACTCCCACCTTTGGTATGCACACACACACACACACACACACACACATATATATATATGTCTAATATATCCAGCATACCCCCGCGACACTAATGAGGAAAAGGGCACAGAGGATGGATGGATATTATTCAGTAAGAAACAAAATGAAGCCCCCACTTTATTTTTTTCAAATGTTTTTGTAGCAGTGTGTTATTGAAATGAAAATTCTGTATTGCTAAATAAATTGTCATATGATATAAATACTGTATTTTTTTATTAATCAACACATTACCCCTATAGATGTCTGGTACTTTCTGCAGTTGCATTGTCATTGGGGTCAGGCGGTAATTGTTCTGTACATCTGGTATTATTTTTCTAATTTTAGTGGGTAGCATGTTGGGCTCACAGTCAGGAGGTTCAGGGTTCAGGTCTCCGTTGAGCATCTCTGTGTGGAGTTTGCATGTTCTCCCCGTGCGTGCGTGGGTTTTCTCCGGGTACTCTGGTTTCCTCCCACATTCCAAAAACATGCATGTTAGGTTAATTGGCGACTCTAAATTGTCCACTGGATTGTGAATGTGAGTGTGAATGTTTGTTTGTCTATATGTGCCCTGGGATTGACTGGTGACTAGTCCAGGGTGTACCCCGCCTCTCGCTCAAATTTCAGATGGGATAGGCTCCAGCATACCCGCGACCCTAATGAAGATAAGCGGTATAGAAAATGAATGAATATCTGTGAGCAGTTTTACTTTTATCAAACCTCCTCACCAAAATGTATATGACTTTTCTGTACCACAATAGGTGGTTTAGTCTAGCCTTCTATGTCTAAAAAACAAAAAAAACGATGCAGTACAAATAGTGCCAGTGTGAACAAAAGCCTTTAAAGAGCGCGCACTAAACTTACTCAATGCTCATTGGCCTGAATGTTTCTTAATCTGGGTTTAAGGGTTTTATTTTCTGTTAATTTCAAAGGTGGCATTCATTTGTTGTTGATATGAGGGGGTTAGCACATGTGACCCGCTTTCTATAACATCTGGTGACTCTTGTCTGGAGAGAGAAAAAGAGGAAATCCATACGTCATGGCTGCACATTATCATATAAATACCATGTGGATTAAGTCTGACTTTAAATGGATGTATGCTTTTCTACTGTATAAGTATTCTTAAGCGTAATCTCTTTGCCTTGCACTATAACCTTGGGGTTTGTCCTTTAAGAGTATTACTCGGCCGATTTTTGTTAATTAGTGACTTTTAGGTCAGTGCGGCTTGTTGCCAGACATTTGGGATATCATTTTGTCTTGTGTCTTTTAAACAGGAGGATTTTGATCAGGTCAACATGGAGGACTATCAAGGCGATACTGGCATGATGAGCTCCAAGGCCAAGATGCTGTTACGAGATTCAAAGAAAGAGCTTTTGAGGTACATCATGTGATGTTGGAGAATGGTGTCGTAATATGAGCCTCACTTTACGTGGGACTGACATGCATTCCCATGCTTTGAATATTATTGTTCATGGGGTGGGATAATCGCTTTCTCTAAATGTTCTGAACACCCGTTTCCAAATACAGTGTTGTTTAGAGCAGGATAATGCTTTCCAACTTCCTAAAGCAACTAAAACCAAACAAAAAACAACGCCTCTGCTGGTTGAGCAGTTGTAATTATTCAAGGGCACACATTACAGCATTTTAAGTAAATCTCAGAGGTGCTGTAACATCACACCACACCAGCCCACAAATCTCCCCTTATGCTGGAATTTAGAATGTTTAAAAGTGTTTTTAGTAAGCCCTACTTGGAACACAGTTTTATGTCTGTAGCTTTAATGCTGAGCTGTGTTTGTCTTGCTGTTGTGCACTTTTTACATGAACCCTGCAACTCTGCAATTGTCTACGGAAATAAATACCACACATCACATACAACATTATCAAACACTAGCATAGCTATGTGAGCTATAGTGCTAACATTACACTGACATTTTAACAGTGACATCATGGTAGGGTGGCCTACTCGCTTAAGAAAAAACAACATGATCAGACTTACAGCTTGCACGTCTGTAGCTGACAGTTGGCAGAGCTCCTGGCTGAATTTTAAGATGTGTAGCAAAGACTGAGATTGAGGTTTTTTCTTTGTGATGTCATGAAATCCCAGGACTTCAACGGTGACTGAGTGCCTCTTTTCTCAAAAGTCGAGTTACCACTGTTGCCAATTTTTCGGCATGAAATGTAGCTATTGGCTGTGCTAGAAGTGGCTGGAGGATGTCATCATCTAATTTGCATAATATTTCCATATGGTATTGTAAAATGCTGTGGGAAAAAAGCATTACCTCATAAGATAATCAGTTTCATTTTACAAATAAATAGTTGCAATAGACCAATAAAATAAAAACACAATAAATACGTCTTCCTATTTATCCAGTGAAGATTAAGAAACATTAGTTTTAGGTCTCACTGTGTAAAACAGAGCAAGCTCCACCCCCGCCGCATCGCGGCCCTTGCACTATAGATGGATACTACAACCCACATCATCCTCGGAAGCTGACTGTACACTGCCTTTGGTCGGGGCGGACCTGTCGAATGCCAGAAAACTTCCTGACGACACTAGAAAAAGTCACTAGATTTGTCGCTTGTGAGAAAATATAAGTTGGCAACACTGGAGCTAAAAAGTGAAGGGGTTGAAATAACACATATTACTGTGATGATTAAAAAGTCATATAGTGCACACTCATGCCATATTAATACAAGTTAATATTAGTATTAATAGACATTTAAATAATTTTCATTGTATTGGTCACAATGATGCTGTCATTTCATTTTTACATGAAAAAAAACAGCAGTGGAATCTTGGTTAGCGTCATTCATTTGTTACAGTAGGTCCAACTCTTCTTTTTCTTGATGTGGCTGTTCCCAAAGACACAATGTGGCAGCGAGATCAACATCTTCCGCTTCAACACCACCTTCCTGTTTTGCCATGAGTTAGTTTGTGAATTCAATAGTTTCTCACCTTAATAACCCAGAATGGAGTCCAAGAAAGTGACAGAATTCATTGAGAAAAACTACTGAATTCAGGAAATAACTCAAGACAAAACAGGAAGGTGGTGTTGAAGAGGAAGATGTTGATCTCGCTGCTACATTGTGTCTTTGGGTACAGTCACGTCATCCATGGAGGTAAAAGTAACATTAAATGTTCATGTATCCTTTTCATTCATCATTTATACACATTTAAAGTTGTTTGTGTATGTAAAACTATAATTGTAAACTAAATTGTGTTTTGTGTTTTTGAGAGTCAAAGAGTGACATAGCTGACTTTTGCATCTAAGCTAAGGATGGTAACTGGATGTTTTGTGAAAAAAAATACATCAAGAAAACAGTTGGACTCGCTCAGTGTATTAACAACACAAGACGCTTGCCATATTGCACGCTAAACGAGGCAAAATGTTGTGGTAAATTCCGTCTTTTACCAAAAAAACACGCTAAGTGGGGCAGACACTAAGCAAGATTCCACTGTATATTACTGTAAGTGAGCTACAGTGTATGACAATGGTCTTGTGCATCACTGGTATGTCTGCAGGTTCATGCGGAGAGAAAATGTGTCAAAAGTGAGTTTTGCCTCCCGTAAAAAATAAAACAAAGACATCTCTCGTAGCTGGAGTGCATGCTCTGCAGAGGATCCTCTTTATAGTTTTTTTTTACCCTCACTGACACTAGCAGACGTCATTAAACCAACATGGTGCCTTTCTTACTAAACGTCTACTAACTCTACCTCCTCCTCCCTGTCTGTTAATGCCCATGGGAAGCTCCTCCTCCTGGTCTAGTGAGGGGCTGAGCTGGAGGTGGGGGCAGCAGGTCTGTGGGAAGTGGCGTAATCTGTGTATTAAAATGTTTTGTGCCCTCCCGCAGCTGTCCGACCCCGGGCTGTGACGGCAGCGGCCACGTGACGGGGAATTATGCATCACATCGGAGGTACCGTAATTAATTACTCTCTCGCTCTCTCATTAGCATCAGCCTGCAGATATGATGTGACTTTGTGTTGTAGGGATTTAAAAACGTATCACAAATATTTCCTCACAAAAGATGGTGTTATTATTCAGCAGTGTGATCAAAGAGTGCATTGTGATGACTGTTAGCTCTTTATCCCCTTCCTCAGTGTGTCTGGATGTCCCCTGGCTGACAAGACACTCAAATCACTGATGGCAGCCAACTCTCAGGAACTAAAGTATGTATTTAAAACCATCCTTTTTTTTTTTTCTTCTTCTTCTTCTTCTTCTTCTTCTTAAAGGATTTTACACTCAGGCACCCCTCCTGCTTGCCTCTCTAGGATGCATATTTCTACCTACTTAGCAGGAAGTTTGGGCATTTGCACCACTTGCTATTTGCATGTAAAAAGCACCTGATCACCTCATCATCATCACCTCTCCTCATGTCTCTCCATCGTGCAGGTGCCCAACACCTGGTTGTGATGGATCTGGACATGTGACTGGGAACTATGCATCGCACAGAAGGTAGCAATGGGTGAGGGGTGGTAGTGGTGGGAACATTCATAGCAGCTGTGAAATACATTTGTCAGATGCATGACATTCAAGCAGATGGTGAAAGTCTCACTTTATGTCACAAACACGCTGTACTTTTTGATATCTTGTTTAGTTTTTTTTTATTGATTTAGTTGGCTGACACTTTGTCTAACTAGCGTACCAGCCAGTTTTAGAGGCACAGGGAAGAGAAGAATGATGTGAAAAAACATAAAAAGTTATGACAATCGCCCAGCTAGTTTTGAGAAGACTGAAGTAATAATTTTTCTTGAGTAAACTTGCACATTTTATGATGATATTGCTGTGCATGTACACTGACTAGTTAATTCTTTGTAACGACTTGTTCTTTCTTTATTCTTGTACAATTTTGCATTTTTTCCCCAAAAACATTTAATTCTAACCATTTTTTTTCTATGTAATGTTTTCTTGTAATAATAAAGTATTCTTCTAAAATGTATGATTTTTTTGTGATATTAAAACCTTTCCCATGTAATTTTACCACTTTATAAAAGTGGTAAAATATAGTATATAAGATTTTGACTATTTAGTGTAAAATTCCACCTTATTCCTGTAATATTTTGACTTGTTTTTTTTCTCTTAATATTTTGACTTTATTCTAATCAAATTTTTATTTTCTATATTTATTTTTAGCTATTTATATTTATAATTCTCCTAAATGTATTTTTTTTTGTTGCAACATTAAGACTTTTTCCTACTGTATTACAACTTTATTCTCATAGAATTCTCTTGTTATCCTGAAATTCCAACTTGTAATTGTTGCTTTTTTAGTCTCACAAAATTGTGTTTTTTTCATAAAATAATAATAATAATAATAATGCCTTACACTTGTTATGTGTTTTACAAAGACTCTCAAAGCGCTTACACTGAGGTCATTATTCATTCATTCCACACTTGGTGATGGTAAGCCACCTTTGTAGCCACAGCTGCCCTGGGGCAGACTGACGGAAGCAAGGCTGCCAGTGTGCGCCATCGCCCCCTCCAACCACCACCAACACTCACACACACCACTTTCAAACTAGGCAATGTGGATGAAGTGCCTTGCCTAAGGGCACAAGGAAAGTTTATTTCCTCCCACTGTGGCAACTGGTGTTCCTCTGAGGTCTCCCATCCAAGTACTGACCAGGCCCTGCCCTGCTAAATGACTCTATTGTCTTAAAATTATGATTTTTGTTATGATAATTGTTCCTTTTTTTATATTTCCACTTTATTTGTATTGAATTTTTATTTTTTCATTGTAATATTATGTCTTCTTTCCTGTAATATTTGCCGTTTTATTCTCAGATGACAATTGCATATTTTTCTTGCAATGTTACTTAATTTTTTTAGAATTTTGAATATCTTCAAGTCATTTAAAATACAAAATGTTTTGGAGTATATTAGAATATTAATATTAATGTAGTATTAATATAATAATATTAATACACTAATATTAACATAGTATTAATATAATAATATTGATATGGTAATCTATTTCTTCAGAGAATATTGTGACTTTCGTGTTAACATTATTTTGTAACAAATTCTGACTTTCTTTGTGTAATATAATTTATGACTTTATTCTTGTAATTTAAAGACTTTTTTTCCTGGCATTATAATACATGACTATTCTCAGAAAATCATGGCTTTTTTAGCATAAAGTTCACATTTAATTCTTGTAATTAAAACAGTTTTTTCATAATATAGTTTACATAATACCATTCCATACCATATTATAAATACTTTTCAAGTAATATTCTGACTTTAATCTTATACATAATATGATTGATCCGTGTAATATTTCCAAATTTTCTCTGATAAAATTTAGTAGTAGTAGTAGTTTTCTTTTTTGTGTGTCCCAATTACCCTTTTGTATTATCTTAGTCAGTGTACCTCTTGTGTTTGATAGGTCGAACAATACAAAAGGGGTGTGATTGTGTGCTTTTTGTTAAAAGAAATGCTTCCTATGCTCTTCTCTTGCAGCCTGTCAGGATGTCCCCGTGCCAGAAAAGGAGGCTTGAAGCTCACCCCAAGCAAGGAGGACAAAGATGAGCAAGAGCTTAAGTAAGAACATTCTCCTCCTGCGCTCTATTTCCTGTTATTTCGCTTGCTTTCAGAAAATTTTCAACAAAAGAGAAAAAGAAAATTGCGACAATTTGTCACGCTTTGTGCGCCCGCAGCGCTCTAGCTTGAGGCCATCAAGTTAAACAAAGAAAATGGTAAGCTCGTGTGCTTACATTAGTGAATTATTTCCCAAGGATTACCACTGTGTTTTGTGGGATTTTGGGTATTTTTTAAAAATAAAAATATCAAGCTTATCACTCTCCACTGAGTGCTTTCTTTGTAATTATGTGAAGATACGTTGCCCACAGCTTAATCATCACACTGTGAAATGAAAATGAAATATATATAATGTAATTGATTTGCTGTTTAAATCCCAATTTTGACATACTGTATGAGCCTTTGTTGACTTGTACATCTGGACACTGATTTTTCTTTTTAATTACTAATGCAAGGGCATGAGCTTATAGGTATTACACTGCTATGGATCTCATACACATTAAGAGAGGAAAGTGAGGGGGGAGTTGCACTAGCAAATGTCGCTAGATTATAGTAAACAGTGGTCCATATGGTATGTCTCTATTGTCCCTTCTACCTGAGGTAGATGGACATGATGTTTCCTCCTCCTCCTCCTCCTATTAAGTGGCAACGGGATGTGCACATGCTGCTTTTTGCAGCAGCCATTTGTATCATCTCAGCCCACCTTTCACCTTTATCAATAAGGGACAGGGCAGACTACTCCCAAAATGACATTCTTTGGCATGAGGGGATGCATGACAATTACGTGTAATTCGTGTCAGTCCATTACTGACCTGCGCACCAACATAAAAACACACAAAGCATAGAGAGGCCTGGAAATGCAACTCTTGATGAGGAAATTCATGTTTGCAACAGCCAGCGTCCATTAAAGTTCACTGTGGATTAGTAACTTACAGTTAATGCGATTATTTGAGTCCATTTCTAGTTTTGGCCACTTCATTTTTAATCAGCATTTGGCTGGATTAATCAACTTAATGGTCAACAAATCTTCCGGTCCAGTTATTGAAAGAGATTGTTTTAATGATCAACCTCACATACATAGAAATATGTTTTTGTTACACTTCAACAACAAAAGTGCTCGTTATTTTGTCTACAATACTCCAGTAGGACTCTCTTTATGTACATTTAACAACCACAACTTTAGGTACACTTTGACAATACAGTGAGATCAAATATGAGAGCTTCTATTTTTAAAGAAATTATTACTTTATTGTCATTTTGGAATCATACTGAGAGGTGTTTGTAATATTTTGACAGTTTCAAGTTATTAAATAAGGTCGCCAAAATATTAGAAACATACAGTGCAGTTCTACACAAAAAAACCTGCAATTACATTCATAAATAGTATAAATATTAATAATGCTAAATGTTTTGTAATGCTTTTTGCAAACATTCAGTTTGTACATTAATGTTTCATAATATATGTTCAATATTGTTTACATTTTTATTTAATGAAAATTGTATACATTTTTGTGAAATAGGGACTCAAAAATATGCACCTTTACGCCACTGCAAATGATAACCACAATATTGTTTTTCATTACATGTTTTTCAAACATGTTCATTCATTTATTCATTTATTTTCCATGCCGCTTATCCTCATTACGGTCGTGGGTATGCTGGAGCCTATCCCAGCTGAGATTCGGTGGGAGGCGGGGTACACCCTGGACTGGTCGCCAGCCAATCGCAGGGCAGACAAACAAACATTCACACTCACATTCACAGTCTAATGGACAATTTAGAGTCACCAATTAACCTAACATGCATGTTTTTGGAACGTGGGAGGAAACCGGAGTACCCGGAGAAAACCCACACACGCACGGGGAGAACATGCAAACTGCACACAGAGATGCCCAACGGAGATTCGAACACTGATCTCCTGACTATGAGGCCGACCTGCTACACACTCAGACACCATGCTGCCATCAAACATCTTACATTAATTAATTAAAATAACAACCTCTTTTTCCTCTCTTGAGTATTATTTAAAACTGAGCAGCTATAAGTCTGCTGAGCAAGACGCAACCAAACACGGGATGATACCATATACTCAAGGAAGTGAATAAGTAGATCTAGTAGATTTTTGTAATGTGCAATGTCCCTGCCAGGTGTCCTGTGTTTGGCTGTGAGGGACAGGGCCACATATCAGGGAAATACACGTCCCACCGCAGTGCGGGCAGTTGTCCGCTGGCCTCTAAAAGACAGAAGGAGTCGTCCATCAACGGCCTGCCCTTTGCTTGGAAGAGTAACAAGCAGGAGCTGCCTCACTGTCCCCTTCCCGGATGCAACGGCCTCGGACACGCCAACAATGTATTTGCCACGCACAGAAGGTCAGCTGACCCTTTCACCATACTTAAGTTTCACTTAGCTCATTGTCTATTTCCTCATCCATCTTTTTTAATACGCTAGTTTGTCAGGATGCCCGCTGAATGCACAGAGTATCAAGAAGAAGCACTCAGAGGAGGAGATGATGACCATCAAACTAAAGGCCAGCAGTGGTAAATGAGCATGCACACAACAGCTGCACAGTTTAATGACATCCAGAATTTCGATTTTGTTGTCTTTAAAAAAAGAGGCAAATAAAAAACAAAGACAAATTATTTTTGTGTGTTTTTTAAATATTATTCTAGCTTTAAATGATTTTGCTTGTAATTTTAATTGCCATTGAACAGCACTGTGCATAGCATACATACTAGCAAGTGTTTGGATACACTTAGCTAGTGTGTAAATATTGCAAACATTAGACAGCGCCGCAAACTACAACCTGTACAAACATGAAAATCAGCATTAGCCCCTTGGTTTGGCTCAATTTTTGATGTCATTAGATTGTGCGAATGTACCTAATGAAGCATCTAGTGTATATACCGGCAGTGCCCAAAGTGCAGCTGCAGCGACCATTTGCGGCCCATTGCAAATTCATTCATTCATTCATTTTCTATACCGCTTATCCTCATTAGGGTCACGGGGACGCTGGAGCCTATCCCAGCAGACTTTGGGCGAGAGGCGGGGTACACCCTGGACTGGTTGCCAGTCAATCGCAGGGCACATATAGACAAACAAACATTATCACTCACATTCATACTCTAATGGTGCAAAAAGTCACAATGTAAAAGCAAAAGCAGAAATGTTAGTATAAATAACCAACAATACAAAGCTTTATTTTTATTTGTATACAGATAAAAAGGCATACTTCAGTTTTTTTTTACAGAAAAAAACAAATAATATGAAAACTGAGGTGCACAAAAACCAAGGTTTGAATGTATAACATTATTTAGCCTATTAACTGTAACTTTTTTTCCTAACAATATTATGACTTTATTCTCACAAAATGATTGGGTTTAAAAAAAAAAATTCCAACTTTATTTGTAATATTTACTATTTTATACTTACAAAATTGTCTTTTTCTCACAATATTATTCTTAGAATTATAATTTTCAAGTAATATTCTGCCTTTAGTCTTGTAATAATTTAAGACTAAATATTGAATAATGTTGTTATGTGTGTTGTTATGTGATCTTTCTCTGGTAAAATTGGTCTTTGTTTCATTTCAAATGTTGATGATTATGAATGATTTCCCCAGGTATTGACAACAAAGAAGAGAGTCACCAGCTGGAGCAGGACATCCATGACTTGAATGAATCCAACATGAAGATAGAAGCAGACATGATGCAGCTGCAAACACAGGTAAGCATCAACTCTGCCGTGTTGAAAAGGACACAAAACCCGGAAGCTTCCCATCTTCTCAATTTGACTCTTTTGTCTTTTCCAACCGAAAGCAGATCTCGTCTATGGAATGTAACCTGAAGACAATTGAGGAGGAGAACAAGATGATGGAGCGGCACAACGACGGCCTTCTGAAGGAGCTCGCTCGCCTTAGCCAAGCCCTCATTAGCAGCCTCACCGACATCCAGCTGCCTCAGATGGTACAGTAAACATTGTACTGCATTCTACCACCGGCCGTGTATCAGCAGTGGTGCACGTGCCACAGTGTGACAGTCGAGTCCTACTGAATTGAAATTGTTGTTTGAGTGGTGGTATCACTAACAGTTAGGGGTGTAACAATTCCTCCACTACACCGATGTGTGGATTTATATTCCTATGATCAAACTGCATCAATCTGTGCTCAGTAAGTTGCCTTTTCAGACAACACATATCAATCTAACATTGTTTAAAAGGTAATCAGTTAGTAATCAAAAGGTTTCAAATAGCACTTTTAAGGACAAAGACATTAAACGTTACTTGTGTAACAGTTTCATTCTTTTGACTGCAGTGCACGGATGACGTCATGTAAAGCTGAGCATGCGCGCTCTGGGAGGAGAGTCCTCGTGTCCTTAAAAATGCAATTTTTTCATAGGATCTTCTTTTCCTTTCGGCTTTTCCCTTCAGGGTGTACTTTCATTGGTATACATGCTTGTTAGCTAGATTCCTTCTTTCTCTGCCATTTCCTATCAAATTTACGCTGAGTGTTGGACCACATCAAAAGTGAAGTCCAACTTTAAACCTTTCTAAGTCTTTGATGAGCTTCAAGACAAGATAGACATGGTATGTAGGATATTAATTACCTTTAATATCTATCTGCAGATGAAATTTCATAAAGTGCAATGGTGCGAAATATGATAATTTGGCTCTGGAATGACTGTGTAGATGCAATTTGTAGTGTGGAGTGGAAACGAATAGTGTGTTGAACGCTACATGAAAATTATAACTGGACTTTTTGATTATCAAAAAATGGAAATGGCTACTCTGTTGGCATTTAAACAAATGTCACAACCTATTATTATTATATATTCTGTTGTACTTGCCAAGGTCCATGGGTCAATCACAGCTTTTGTCTTGACTTAATGTTAAAGCAATGGGAACCAAAGGCACTATATCCTGCTATGAAATTTGCTCTAACTTTTTTAATACTTGGGGTAGACGAGTGAATGAAGCATCAAATTTAAGTTAGCCATGTTTTATCAGGTAGAATTAATCACAGACTTGATTTAATTCAACCTGTTAATTCATTCATTGTTAATTCAACCTGAAGTGTTGGTTGCACTTTGCAGTTGCCATGAATTGTTGTTTATCTTTTTGTTTATATCCATAATCGATTTATACCTGAGTCGCTTACAAAAAGCTAAGGGAATGTAGGACACATGACCTGCACTGTCCAGTATCCAGCTATTAATCTCACAGTCCGACTAGTTGAATTGTTGGCTAAAAAGTTACTGAAGCAATTTAAAGTCACTGAATTGTTTTGGATCCAGTTGTTCTAAATGAACCCATATCATCCTTGAATCGTATCGCCAACTACAAGTTGTGATACAAAAGGAACCGTTAGACCCCTAGTAATAGTGCATGTTTTGATTCCAGGGGCCCATCAGCGAGCACAATTTCGAAGCCTACGTGAACACACTGACTGATATGTACAACAACTCGGAGCACGAGTACTCGCCGGAGTGCAAAGTCCTCTTGGATAATATCAAGAAGGCCATCAAGGGTATTCATGTTTGATCTTTGGTATCAATTTCCAGCACCGTTTCCCCGAGGAGTGCATCTCAAAGCATACGGAAGACGACATTTTATTGTGGAACAGACATATTTGTATTGATCCTGGTGAGATGTACACTCTTGCACTTAATTATTATTTGTTTTGCTTGATTTGAATCCTTATGTGTTTATGTCATTCCTCTACAGTGAATATTTATTAATGCTATAGTCGTCCATCGCTGTATTTATTATTATTTCATCAATTTGTATTTATTTCTACAGTTGTAAATTACTGATAAGTCCTAAAAAACTTAAACAGATTGTGTTTTAATTGTTATTCTGCGCAACACATTCCAATTTTATGATGGTGCACTTTCGCCATCTAGTGTCGATAAACGCGTATAGCCGTTTGCTGTCCCTTAAAAGCCAAACTACACCAAAACGTTCATATTTTTATTACCAAGCATTGCTTTTCTTTTCTATTATTAATTTCAATCTGAATGTATTATATATTCATTCAAAAATAATAATCAATAAAACAATGTCACTCCAATGTTTATTTTAATTGCATTTAAAGTAACAGTAAAAATCCACTTTTTTTCAGTTTTCAAATATAGTTGTTATTAAACTGCCTTCTGTACACACACACGCACACATACACACACACACACACACACACACACGCGCACGCACACACTTGCGTAGTGTGCATGATGTATGTGCCTAAATGTATATGAATCCATAAGAAAAAAGTAATACTCTACAACAGTACTATGTTTTGTTTGTGTTAGGACAGTATTATGTGGATGGTAACTAATTTCTATACAACATATACAGTACGATTATTTAAATACTTAGGAGCTCATATTCCTGATGACTTTTTTAATTCCCAGTAGCTCATCAGACTGAAAGTGTTTTCTTTTTTTCATTTTGTTGCAAACATTGTGAGGTTAATAAGGGAAGGAATTTAAAATTCACACTCCCGTGTATCTCTGAAGCGCTTTAAAAGCCTTAAAACACTTTAGGCTTTCTCACCTATTTAACATTTTCAATATTCTTGTAACACACGAGGCAAAAGTGAATACTAGCTATTTAAAAAAATATGTCAACGTCATCAAATTAAAAGGTACAAAATTAGCTAAAAATCAAAGATTTTATCAATAAAGGTATTATTTGCACGATTGTTTCATCCCACTGTTCTTACAAGCACACCGCACGACCTTTTTATGTTAACCCTTCATATATCCCACATGCATACACGTGTGTACACACGCATAAAGAGTTGACAGCAGCAAAAGCCAAATTATTCAAGCCCCCATTTTTTTAAATCCTCAAATCTATTCCTAAAAACAACTGAATGACATGCTTTTAAATGTAATCTTTATTTATAGTTTTATATTTAATTATTACCACACACACACACACACAAACGCACGATAAAAACACACACATTGTTTGCTCAGGAAGTTCTGTGAATAATATATTTTTTCCTCCCCCGCCACCCACCCTGTTAGTATTTGATGTTTTGTAATGTGAAACGCTTCTTTTTGTGGACCAATATTATTAGTATGATAATATCAGATTGTATTGTATTTTATTCTTTTATTTTCATTATGACGTAATGCTTTGGATTTTCAGTTGAAGTAGTTTGTACATTCAAAACTTCTTATTACATTTCAGATTTCCTAATAAAAAAAAATCCAGATATGCGCTGTGTTGTACAGTTTGTGTATGGTAGAAATAAACTTTTCAAATGGGTAGCTTGTTTGTGTCTTTTCAGTACCTTTTGCGTTAGCACTATCACGTGGCCCAAGAGAGCATTACACCCGGAAGTGGGTGGCTGCTGAATGAATAGCCTAATTAGTGTTCAAGTATCAAATATATAGTCTGGCCCCTTGGCCAATTTTGGCCTGCGAGTCAAATTGTTTGCCCACCCTTGATATAGGCTTATGGGCTCCCGTACTGGCCGTTGTTGAAATATCCAGAGCGGCCACTGTGTGGAAATACTTTGTCACCTCCTGTGTTATTCCTCCCAGTCCGAACTGTGCCTCAATGTGCCTCGCGTGGTTGTGTTGCCAAAAGTCGGATAGCACCAATCTTTGCCAACTTGTTAGCCTGTGGCTGCACAGTAAGTCAACATTTAAACCCATGTCAAGGGTCATCAAAAGTGGAGATGCGATGAGGACTCCAGGTAGGTGGCACTAATCATTTTACTCTCCACTCTACAGCAAGTAACAGCTCTTTAGCAACAGCTTAATTGCTACAATATCGGTATCGGCTGCCCATCAGCTGTATTTTGAAGATCAGAAAAGATCGGATTCCGTCACAAGATTGGCTCGATCCAGTTTCCATGATTATGGGCCACACTTCAACATGGCTATATGCGCCTCAAAGCTGATTGCCACTTGACTCCCACCACCCGTAAGAAGGAGAAAACGAACCACCACCATGCCTTTACGGTGTACCGCGGCAAAGTTAGTTTCACTTGGACACTGGATATTCAGCTCGCAGATACAGTAGTTGACTTTCCTCGCTGTGCCCGGACTCCTCTGTCATGGTGCCGGGAGCTCGCACGGGAAGTGCTGCTTTAACCGCCGGTTGTTCTAAATCACACCACAAATTGATTTATAATCATGTCAAATGGTTAGTCCTACCCTAAAAGTATTGTAATGGTGGTGAGTAATTCCACGTCAGGATGGCTGTAATTCAGTTGGCCATTTATTTGCATGCACTCAGTCCTCCGACAAGACCTTCCACTTGTTAGTTTCTTATTCTATGCACTTGACTCCAAACACTTGCTCTAACCAGTATTCTGAACACCACTGCCCTCTATAGCCCACACAGTAAACAGCAGCCTGGATCACACACGTCACAATAATCCTACCACTACAGTATTTTGCACATCCATTTTTTTCTTTTTTATCTTTTATTGGATGGACTTTTATTTTCATTCGGAACTTGGCTCTCAGAGGTTTTTTAGAAAAGCCAAACAATGTTGCTGGTCATGCTATGTAATTGAAAAAGTACATTCAGCAATGCTTTTGTTGTGTTATTGTTATTGCTTTGAGGAGCTTTTTATTTGCCATAGTCAAATCCACATATTCATGTTTGTAACAAACAGTTTATCATTAAAAAAAAATAGAATTTAGTACCGGATTGGCAAGATTATAAAAAATCGCATCAGATTGTATGCCACAAAATGTGAATCGGGACGTCCATAATTGATATTGAATTTGGAAAATGAGAGTTGGACAATATTAGATATCGACACTAAAAAAAAAAGTTCGAAACTCTCTAAAATAAACATATGAGAACTAAAGAAATCGTTATCATTGCGCGAGTATCAATCCAATACGGATCTAGCATTGGTATACAGTAGGTACTATCGAGATTTGGATCGATCAACAAACAACAATGGCAAATAAAAAAAAAGGAGGGACAAGCTCAAGCAGCTCGGTTCGAAGTACCCCAGAAATGCTATCCAAGAGAACGCCACCACCAGAAGCGCTGCCAGATGAGGAAACACCAAGGACGAAGGACGCTGCAACAGGTACGTCGGCACTTCTGCCACGGCCAGTAGGGGAGTCTTTTCTACATTCAAAGGAAATGGAAGTTGACATCAACACCATCCACACCGGCATCCCCTTTTACGGCAGGAATAGCACCACACCTGCCGTCATTGTTAAATTCACTAACAGGTTAATTCAAAGTTGCACTGCTGAAGCAGGGAAGGAAGCTGAAAGGAACAAATGTCTACACAAATGAGAACATAACGCTGGAATCTGCCCAGCAAGCACGTGACCTGAGGAAGCAGGGGAAGATACAAGGCACTTGGAGCGCCAACTGCAAAATATTCATTAAACTAAGTGGAGGACCAGAAGCTAGAGTGCTTGTTGTCTAAGATATACAGGACTTGGAAAAATACTAAAGTCCGCGTCAAAACAACAACATGGAAAGGGAAAACTCAAAAACTAGAAGGATACAGAGAAATGCCTTCAAGCAACACTCAAGGAACTGATCAACCAGATGCACTAGAACTCATTCATTCATTTTCTATAACGCTTATCCTCATTAGGGTCTAAGAATCCATTTTTTTTACATCATAAATGGCTGCCACTACTACACGGTGGAACAATACAACAATAATCTAAACACAGGTAATAAATTGTCTATTATCCACATAAACAGCAGGAGCATGTACGCAAAACATTAGGCAATACTTGGAACAATTCAAAGAGCCCTTCAAAGTAATTGCGATCTCAGAAACTTGGATGAATGCTAACAAGGATATGGACCTTGAACTGGAAGGTTATGAAATGAACTGCATGAATAGCAACAACAAAAGCGGAGGAGGAGTGGCTGTGTACGTGGACAAACATCTGAACCACAACATGGTAAAGAGCATGTCATTTGCTGTTGACAATATTTTAGAATGCATAACATTTGAAATCTGTTCAGAAAAAGGCCAAAACATTCTAATAAGTTGTCTGTATAGAACAATTGTTACAATTGGGTATATCCAACTCATTACTATTATTATTTATTATGATTATATTTCATCAAGACTGCAATATAAGTTATTTGTGATGTTAAGGACATTGACTACTATTCGACACACTGTCACATTAGCTTAGTTATGCATTCTAAACTTACTAACTGCAGGAAGTCTACAAATGTATTGAAATAGGGGAGATCCTATTTCAATAAAAAAAAATCCAATGTCATCTATATGCATGTTCGTATCAAATTAGACCTTTACTACATTAATATACCATCACCCCCCCCTCTTCCCCACACTACTCACCTGTAAGACACTTTACAGCACAAACACTAGCTCTATGGTTATCATTGTAACATTGATTGTACGTAACAGATAGCTGTGATATAAACCCCACGTCCTCTTTGGACGCCTCCAAAGCACGTGATCAGCTGTGTTTACATCCTGTCAGCTGTTCTTTTCCTCCACTTGGACCCAAGCAGTCGTCCTCGCTACTGTTTTCTTTTTCCATGTTTTCCCCCCCAACACATCAAACAAGACAAAGTATTTGAGCACAGCTGGAAATGTTGATAAAGTCTCCCATGACGCGCCGCACTGCACCCGAAGACAAGCAGTGACTTGATGCGACACGACATTGTTGTGAGTATTGTTCATTTGTTTCCAAGCTAACATGTTCTGATTCTTACACGCACACACACGCACGCACGCACACACACATATATATATATATATATATACACGCTAGCATTATAATGGAGTTATCTTTGTTTAAATGCGTTTTCGGTGCATGTTCAGCGCGAGTGTATTTTCAAGTGAAAGCGATTCTGCGAGCTTGTCCCAAAGCTGCTTTGTGTGTTTTGGCGATGGCGCACTCGGGCCCTCCGCAAGCTAACGCTGGCTAGCTTGCCAGTCCATTATTATCTACACGATCAAGAAACACGATCGGCATTGCACGTATGGCCCTGTCTTGTGTTTAGGCTTTGAGGCGTCCATCTTTCATTGTCACTACTTCTCCATTTCTGTGACTACGATATGCACGCGGGCAGATGCTGGCTTCCAAAACAAAAACATTAGCCAAGTTATGTCACTCCGAGGAGTATCGACGAAGTCCAGGTTGCTTTTTGTTGTTCGACTTGTCAAACTTGGTTACTGCGTGAGGGCTGCCATTTTAAGCAACCGGTTTAACCAGATACTGCTAAAGATTTGGGTTAATCGCATTGCAGAGAACTGGCAGTTATTGCTGCGCTCTGCTCCAATCGGGGACAAAAGCTGCATATAAATGCACACATGCAGTCAGTGTGCCCCGTTTTTCGTTTTGGAACCGATGCCTGGTTCCTCGTCACATATGAGGTTGAACAGTGAAAGGACACACACGCAACCGTGATTAATAAGCGCTCCCGTGTCGACATGCCATGAAAAACGCTGTTGTTGTTTTGACTGCGTCGTGCCAACTACGTCACGTGGTAAACTAGCCAGGTGATTGGATGATGGAGGTGCCACTCTGAACGGAACCCGGAACAACGGACAATAACGGTAAATAGACATTTAATTACCACACAAGAAAACATTTTGTGAGAACGTCTCACATTTAAAAGATCTTAATTGACAACATCACGTGACATTGGCGAGACGCATTTCTCACTTTTAATGGAACCCGGAAGATATGGGAACCATAGTAACGACACGTAGCCAACCGTGTAACGAGACAAAAGCATTAGCTGAATCCGGCAAAACTGTTTACCAACAACAGGCAGCACTTCCGCATCATAAAACAGCACAAAAGCAAAACCATAATCTCACAATTCTGAATCTAATTGAGAAAAAAAGGGTATTTATGCATGAGTGAGCAACATTAACACATTTTGCATTTCCAAAATACCTTTTGGGTGAATAAGAAAGTATAGAGTGTACATTTGTATGTTTAGCACAGAAAGAGAAGCATAATTAGCTAAAATAAGATAAACAAAAACATTGTGTTACTATATATATATTATAATATATATATATAAATCAAGAATGTGTTAGCACCTTAGGGGAAGTACACAGATACTGTAAAGGCAAACACAATCAGGATACTTTGAATATAAATAAATATTTCCATGTGGTTTATCTTTTTTTTAGGTAGCTATTATAGTGTAAAGTCCCAGTATGGTACTTTATTTACTCCTGCAAATGTGGGTTCATGTTTTTATGCAATCTGAAGTTCTGTACCATTCTGGAAACAGGTTGAGAAGTGAGAGGAACTGCTACAACAAGGTGTTTGTGATCCCATTAATCATGACAAACGTCAACAAAAGAAAGTAAAGTTATGTTTTTGGTGACGTTTTTGATCCATCAGAGAGGTTATCTTAAAATTGTGAGGCCACCTTTTTTAGAAGTTGAGGAATCTCACACTCAAAGCCCCCAAATTTTCTAGTTACCGTCCCAGAAACTTAGCCTGACTCATTTCTAGCCCTTGACCCCAAACAGAAGCGGCTAGTGTCTATTATTTATGGACTTAATAATACATCAACTGATAGCCCATCTTCTGGTCCCAAGGAGTCCTGGGAGCACAAACTAGGAACCACATTACCTGATGATTACTGGCAGTACTGACTAGTACTTAGGTTCACTCTTCCCCAAGTTTTGTGCAATGTAAAGTGGTGCACAATACTCACTACATATATATATGTATATATTTATATATATATGTGTACAGTATATATACAGTATATATATGTGTGTGTATATATATGCATATATATACACACACATATATATACACACACCACAGTTTTTTAATGAATGTTTTTATTATTTAGGGAGAAAAAAATCCAAACCCACATAGCCATGTGTGAAAAAGTAATTGCCCCTGCACGTAATAACTGGTTGGGCCACCCTTAGCAGCAATAACTGCAATCAAACGTTTGCAATAACTTGCAAGAAGTCTTTTATAGCGCTCTGGAGAAATTTTGGCCCATTTATCTTTGCAGAATTATTGTAATTCAGTTTTGAGTAGTAATAGTAGTAGTTAACTTTTTTATGAGCAGAAACATTTAAGTTTGACAAACATGCAAAAGAATAAAAAGTCAGGAAGGGGTCAAATAGTTTTTCTCACCACTGTATGTATGTATATATATATATATATATATATATATATACACATACAGTGGGGCAAAAAAGTATTTTGTCAGTTGTGCAAGTTCTCCCACTTATAAAGATGACAGGCCTGTAATTTCCATCATACACTTCAGCTATGAGTGTGAGAATGAGAAAAAAAACAGAAAATCAAATTATGTGATTTAAAAAAATATATTTGCAAATTATGGTGGAAAATAACTATTTGGTCATCTACAAAAAAGCTGATGATGTGTAGCGTCCAAAGCCATACCTACTGTGAAGCACGGAGGTGGAAACATCATGCCTTGGGGCTGTTTTTCTGCAAAGAGACCAGGACGACTGATCCGTGTAAAGGAAAGAATGAATGGGGCAATGTATTGTGAGATTTTGAGTTAAAACCTCCTTCCATCAGCAAGGGCATTGAAGATGAAACGTGCCTGGGTCTTTCAGCATGACAATGATTTGAAGCACACCGCCCTTGCAATGAAGGAGTGGCTTCGTAAGAAGCATTTCAAGGTCCTGTCTCCAAATCTCAACCCCATAGGGAGGGCGTTGAAATTCAGTGTTGCCCAGCGACAGCCCCAAAACATCACTGCTCTAGAGGAGATCTGCATGTAGGTATGGGCCAAACTACCAGCAACAGTGTGTAAAAACCTTATGGAGACTTACAGTAAATATATTGAGATGAACTTTTGTTATTGACCAAATACTTTTTTCCACTATAAATAAAATAATAATTTGCAAATAAATTCTTTAAAAATCAGACAATGTGATTTTCTTTTCTCATTCTGTCTCTCATAGTTGAAGTGTACAGCTGATGAAAATTACAGGACCCTGAGAGAACTTGCACAATTGGTGGCTGACTAAATACTTTTTTTGACCCACTGCACATATGTATATACTGTATACATCCATCCATCCATTTTCTTCCGCTTATCCGAGGTCGGGTCGCGGGGGCAGCAGCCTAAGCAGGGAAGCCCAGACATCCCTCTCCTCGGCCACTTCGTCCAGCTTTTCCCGGCGGATGCCGAGGGGTTCCCAGGCTAGCTTAAAGACATTGTCTCTCCAGCATTTCCTGGGTCTTCCTCGAGGCCTCCTACCGGTTGGACGTGCCCTGAACACCTCCCGAGGAAGGCGTCCGGGAGGCATCCTAACCAGATGCCCGAGCCACCTCACCTGGCTTCTCTCAATGCGGAGGAGCAGCGGTTCTACTCCAAGTCTCTCCCGGATGACAGTGCTTCTCACCCTATCTCTAAGGGAGAGCCCAGCCAACCTACGGAGAAAACTCATTTTGGCCGCTTGTACCCGCGATCTTGTCTTTTCGGTCACTACCCAAAGTTCATGACCATAGGTCAGGGTAGGAACGCAGATCGACCGGTAAATTGAGAGCTTTGTCTTTCGGCTCAGCTCTCTCTTCACCATGACAGACCGGCGCAGAGTCCGCATCACTGCAGACGCCGCACCAATCTGCCTGTCCATCTCACGTTCCATCCTTCCCTCACTTGTGAACCAGACCCCAAGGTATTTAAAGACCTCCAATTTAGGCAGGACCTCATCACCGACCCGGAGATGGCACTCCACCCTTTTCCGGGCGAGAACCATGGTCTCAGATTTGGAGGTGCTGATTCTCATCCCAGCCCCTTCACACTCAGCTGCGAACCGATCCAGTGAGAGTTGAAGGTCACGGCTCGATGAAGCCAGCAGGACCACGTCATCTGCAAAAGCAGAGACCGTGTATATGTATGTATGTATACATACAACTGCTCAAAGGAACACTTTTTAATCAGAGTATAGTAACCTATCTGTCAAACTTCTGGGACATTGATCTGGTCAGTTAAGTAGCAGAGGGGGTTGTTAATCAGTTTCAGCTGATTTGTTGTTAATTAAATCAACAACAGGTACATCAAAGGGGCAACAGGACCCCAAAACAGGAATGGTTTTCCAGGTTTGGGTCACTGACTCCTCATGTCTTTTGGCTGTTTTTTTACTGACTGACTTTCTACTGCTGTGGTTTTTCATTTGGCTTGGATCAACATCTCTGTTTATAGCATGGTGCGGTACCTGTACGCTACAAAGGTTGCACAAGTAGTCCAACTCCTCCAGGATGACACATCAATACTTACCGTTGCAAGAAGGTTTGCTGTGTCTCCCAGCACAGTCTCGAGAGCATGTAGGAGATACCAGGAGACAGCTAGTTACTCCAGGAGAGCTGGAAAGGACAGAAGAAGGTCCTTAAACCCTCAGCAGGATCGGTATCTGCTCCTTTGTGCAAGAAGAAACAGGATGAGCACTGCCAGAGCCCTACAAAATGACCTCCAGCAGGCCACTGGTGTGAATGTTTCTGACCAAACAATCAGAAATGGGCTCCATGAGAGTGATCTGAGGGTCCAACGTCCTGTAGTGGGCCCTGTGCTCACCGCACACAAAGACATTACAAATTGTGCATCTGGTCACAGAAGTGGAAACAGTACATTAACAAAATAAATGACAATGCCACTTATATGTACTCTTTCTATACGTATACAGACACACACACACACACACACACACACTGCTCAAAAAAATTAGAGGAACACTGTGAAAACACATCAGATCTAAGGGGGGGGAAAATGATCTTGAATATCTTTCTTGATAATAAGTAGGGGATGTATTAGTAACAAAATGATGCCACATAATTTAATGGAAATGAAAATGACCACCATATAGAGGGTGGAAATTAAAGACACCCCAAAAATGAAAGTGAAAAAATGATGCAGCAGACTGGTCCAGTTTGCCAAAATGTCATTGTAGCAACTCTAAATGATTCTCAGTAGTTTGTGTGGCCCCCACATGCTTGTACGCATGCCTGACAACATCGGGGCATGCTCCTAATGAGATGACGGATGGTGTCCTGGGGGATCTGGACCAGGGCATCGCTGAGCTCCTGGGCATTCTGAGGAGCAACTTGACGGCATCGGATAGACCTAAACATAATATAGAGGTGTTCTATTGGGTTTAGGTCAGGTGAATGTGGGGGCCAGTCAATGGTATCAGTTCCTTCATCCTCCAGGAACTGCCTGCATACTCTAGCCACATGAGGTCAGGCATTGTCGTGGACCAGGAGGAACCCAGGTCCCACTGCACCAGCGTAGGTTCTGACAATGGGTCCAAGGATTTCATCCTGATACCTAATAGCAGTGAGGGTGCCATTATCTAAACTGTAGAGGTCTGTGCGTCCTTACAGGGATATGCGTCACCAGACCATCACTGACCCACCACCAAACGGGTCATGCTGATTGATGTTGAAGGCAGCATAATGTTCTCCACGGCATCTCCATAACCTTTCACGTCTGTCACATGTGCTCCGGTTGAACTTGCTCTAATCGGTAAAGAGCACAGGGCGCCAGTGGCGTAGTTGCCAATTCTGGTGGTCTATGGCAAGTGCCTGTCGAGCTCTGCGTTGCTGGGCAGTGAGCACAGGGGCCATTACAGGACGTTGGGCCTTCAGGCCGCCCTCATTGAGCCTGTTTCTGATTGTTTGGTCAGAAACATTCACACCATTTTGTAGGTGCTAAGAGGTAAGGACCTTTTACGGCCCTGTCCAGCTGTCCTGGAGTAACGACCTGTCTCCCGGAATCTCCTCCATGCTCTTGAGACTGTGCTGGGAAACAGCAAACCCTCTTGCAACGGTACGTATTAATGTGTCATCCTGGATGATTTGGACTACTTGTGCAACCTCTGTAGCGTCCAGGTATCGCACCATGCTATGAACAGAGATGTTGATCCAAGCCAAATGACAAACTACGGCAGTAGAAAGTCAGTCAGTAAAAAATCAGCCAAAAGACATGAGGAGTCAGTGGCCTCAACCTGGAAAACCATTCCTGTTTTGGGGTCTGTCTCATTGTTGCCCCTTTGATGTACCTGTTGTTGATTTCATTAACAACAAAGCAGCTGAAGTTGATTAACAACCCCCTCTGCTACTTAACTGACCAGATCAATATCCCTGAAGTTTGACTGATAGGTTACTATACTCTGATTAAAAAGAACTGACATTTCCATTTTAATTTGCATGTTTTTGCCAATGTACAACATACTTTCATCTTTTGTCCGCAGACTGGTTTTAGTGACAAAAACTGTCAAAAACGGTAAATGTTTTAACATTTGACCACGCACCCAAAACAGAAAATATGACTTTGAATGTAATGTTTCACAGCGAGAATAACAAGATCAATCTGTTTTGGTGTCATGAACACTTTCAGGTCATTCATCAGGTTTTGAGTGCAGAAGGAGGCATTACTCCAAGTATCCAGTAATGCATAACACCTGCACATTTCTTATGGTATCAGGTAGTAAAGTTTAACCAAAGTACAATCACAAACCCACTTGCTGGCATCTGTTACACATGCACACTGCACATCTGTTTGTTGTCTTCTATTGTTGTCGGGTCAAATTAAGAAAGATTTAAACTAGGGCTGTACAAGGTAACGCGTTAATCACACGTTAATTATGGAAGTGTCCTTTAACTGCACTATTTATTTTTATGCGTGATTAACGTACTCACGTTTCTTTGATTCTCAGCCCAGACCTTAGTTTGAGGAACCATAACAGCGGCAGTTTTGCGTGAAGCTAGAAGCGGGAGCAAATACTGAGCAGAAATGGGCAAATATAAGGGTATTTTGAATGGCAAGGTTAGCTTCACAGCCCTGGCGAGTTTGGCTCTCTCAACAAGACCAAAGTTATTTGTGTCACTGTCACCTAAGTTGCCACAAAGTACGCCTCTGGAAGAAGCAAGAAGTTACTGGCACACTGCAGGTATTGTTTTGTCATTCTTTATTGTGCAGAACTACGACAGGTTCCATTCCATTCCATTTTCCTCTGCTTATCCGGGTCCGGGTTGCGGGGGCAGCAGTTTCAGTAGGGAAGTCCAGACTTCCCGGTCCCCGGCGACCTCTTCCAGCTCCACCGTGAGGACACCAAGGCGCTCCCAGGCCAGCTGTGAGACATAGTCCTTCCAACGTGTCCTAGGTCTTCCCCGGGGCCTTCTCCCGACTGGGCATGCCCGAAACACCTCACCAGGGAGGCGCCCGGGAGGCATCCGGACTAGATGCCTGACCCACCTCAACTGGCTCCTCTCGATGTGAAGGAGCAGCGGCTCTACTCTGAGCTCCTCCCAGATGGCCTAGCTCCTCACCCTATCTCTTAGGGTGAGTCCAGCCACCCTACGGAGGAAACTCATTTCCGCCGCTAGTATCTGTGATCTTGTTCTTTCGGTCATGATCCATAACTCATGACCATAGGTGAGGGTGGGAACATAGTTCAATCGGTAAACAGAGAGCTTTGCCTTCCGGCTCAGCTCTCTCTTCACCACGATGGTCCGGTACAGCGACCCCATTACTGCGGATGCTGCACCGATCCGTCTGTCGATTTCATGCTCCAACCTTTCCTCATTTACTCTCTCACAGAACCTGAGATACTTGAACTCCTCCACCTGAGGCAAGACCTCACTCCCCACCGGGAGGGTACAGTCCACCTGTTTCCGACTGAGAACCATGGCCTCAGATTTGGAGGTGCTTAGTCTCATCACAGAAGCTTCACACTCAGCTGCAAACCGCTCCAGTAAATGCTAAAGGTCACAGCCTGATGAGGCCATAATGACCTCATCAGGCTCAGATTTGGAGGTGCTTAGTCTCATCACAGAAGCTTCACACTCAGCTGCAAACCGCTCCAGTAAATGCTAAAGGTCACAGCCTGATGAGGCCATAAGGACCACATCGTCTGCAAATAGCAGAGACGAGATCCTAAGGTCACCAAGCTGGACTCCCTCAACACCTTGAGTGCGCCTAGAAATTCTGTCCATGAAGATTATAAACAGAATCGGTGGTAAAGGGCAGCCTTGGTGGAAGCCAACGTTCACCGGAAACAAGCTCGACTTACTGCTGGCAATGTGAACCAGGCTCCTGCTTCGATTGTACAAGGACCGAATGGCACGTAGTAGCGGGCCACCAATCACGTACTCCCGGAAAACCCCCCACAGGACATCACGAGGGACACGGTCGAATGCCTTTTCCAAGTCTACAAAACACAGTAGACCGGTTGGGCAAACTGTAAACAGTGTGAATTGAGGGCTGCTTCCCCTTTCTGAGGTGTCGGACGGTTTGCCAGAACCTCTTCGAGGCCGACTGAAAGTCGTGCTCCATAGCCTCACCGAACTCCTCCCACACCCGAGTTTTTGCCTCGACCACCGCCGAAGCCGCGTGCTGCTTGGCCTGCCAGCTTGAGGCAGGCCAAGCAGCACGCTTGACCTGTCAGCTGCTTCGGGAGTCCCGCAAGCCATCCATGCTGAATAGGACTTCTTCTTCAGCTTGACAACAGCCCTAATCCCTGGTGTCCACCATCGGGTTCGGGGCTTGCCACCACGACTGGCACCGACCATCTTGCGGTCGCAACTACGACTGGGTGCCTCAGCAATGGAGGCACGGAATACGGCGCATTCGGACTCAATATCCCGGTCCTCCCTCGAGATGCAGGCGAAGCTCTGCCGGAGATGAGAGTTGAAGACTTGACGAACGGGAGACTCTGCCGTTCCCAGCACCACCCTCACTACGCGTTTGTGTCTACCAGGACTGTCCGGCATCCTTTCCCCCCATCTAATCCAACGCATCACCAGGTGGTGGTCAGTTGACAGCTCAGCCCCTCTCTTCACCCGCATGTCCAGAAGATTCGGACGCAGGTCTGATGATACGACCACAAAGTCGATCATAGACCTGCGACCTAGGGTGTCCTGGTGCCAAGTGCACTTATGGACATCCTTATATTCAAACATGGTATTTGTTATGGACAAACTGTGATTCGCACAGAAGTCCAGCAACAAGACACCACATGGGTTCAGGTCAGGGAGGCCGTACCTCACAACCATGCCCCTCCTACTACGACAGGTGCAACCTCAAATTTAAAGCACTAAATGAATACAGACGCACCATCCACCTGGAGTTTGTTTTTCAGAGAGGTTGTGTGCCACATATATGCACATTAGCACTCAATACGGTCATCAAATCTTACCTTTATGTAGTATCAGTATTTGGGACCAAATATGAGGTGAAAGAAAAAGGGTAAAACACAGTATAGTAGCCTTACCTGTGAAGCAAGTGAGAATGAAGAAGGTACGTTCATGGACCGTCAAACAGTGGAACAAATCGCCACTTACATTAAACATAAAAAACATGAAAAAACTGTGATTTATAACTGTATTATTTTTAAAATAAAATAATAGCCATATTTCCAATATTGACATCCCTTTTAAATAAAATTTGATGTAGTTATCATAGTTGCATATCGAATTATTTGCCACGAAGAGATTTACATCCCTACTTATTATAGATAAAACCTTATTTTAGACTTAGAGTTAGACAGACTTTAGTGAACTAAAAGGAAATTGCTTGGTTACAGTAGCTCAATTGTGCAAGAAAAAGACAAACACAAACTTAAATTGAAAAATGCAATATGAATAAAATAATATACAGTGGTGTGAAAAACGATTTGCCCCCTTCCTGACTTTTTATTTATTTGCATGTTTGTCACACTTAAATGTTTCTGCTCATAAAAAAATAGTTAAGTATTAGTCAAAGATAACATAATTGAACACAAAATGCAGTTTTCAAATTAAGGTTTACATTAAGGGAGGAAAAAAACTCCAAATCTACGTGGCCCTGTGTGAAAAAAAGATTGCCCCCCTTGTTAAAAAATAACTGGTTTATCACACCTGAGTTCAATTTCTGTAGCCACCCCCAGGCCTGATTACTGCCACACCTGCTTCAATCAAGAAATCACTTAAATAAGAGCTACCTGACACAGAGAAGAAGACCTAAAGCACCTCAAAAGGTAGACATCATGCCAAGATCCAAAGAAATTCAGGAACAAATGAGAACAAAAGTAATTGAGATCTATCAGTCTGGTAAAGGTTATAAAGCCATTTCTAAAGCTTTGGGACTCCAGCGAACCACAGTGAGAGCCATTATCCACAAATGGCAAAAACATGGAACAGTGGTGAACCTTCCCAGGAGTGGCCGGCCGCCCAAAATTACCCCAAAAGCGCAGAGACAACTCATCCGAGAGGTCACAAAAGATCCCAGGGCAACATCTAAAGAACTGCAGGCCTCACTTACCTCAATTAAGGTCAGTGTTCACGACTCCACCATAAGAAAGCGACTGGGCAAAAACGGGCTGCATGGCAGAGTTCCAAGACGCAAACCACTATTAAGCAAAACGAACATTAAAGCTCGTCTTAATTTAGCTAAAAAACATCTCAATGACTGCCAAGACATTTGGGGAAATATCTTGTGGACTGACGAGACAAAAGTTGAACTTTTTGGAAGGTGCGTGTCCCGTTACATCTGGCGTAAAAGTAACACAGCATTTCATAAAAAGAACATCATACTAACAGTAAAATATGGTGGTGGTAGTGTGATGGTCTGGGGTTGTTTTGCTGCTTCAGGACCTGGAAGGCTTGCTGTGATAGATGGAAGCATGAATTCTACTGTCTACCAAAAAATCCTGAAGGAGAAAGTCCGGCCATCTGTTCGTCAACTCAAGCTAAAGTGATCTTGGGTGCTGCAGCAGGACAATGACCCAAAACACACCAGCAAATCCACCTCTGAATGGCTGAAGAAAAACAAAATGAAGACTTTGGAGTGGCCTAGTCAAAGTCCTGACCTGAATCCCATTGAGATGCTGTGGCATGACCTTAAGAAGGCGCTTCATGCTAGAAAACCCTCAAATAAAGCTGAATTACAACAATTTTGCAAAGATGAGTGGGCAAAAATTCCTCCAGAGCGCTATAAAAGACTTGTTGCAAGTTATGGCAAACGTTTGATTGCAGTTATTGCTGCTAAGGGTGGCCCAACCAGTTATTAGGTGCAGGGGCAATTACTTTTTCACACAGGGCTATGTGGGTTTGGATTTTTTTCTCCCTAAATAATAAAACATTTTTTTAAAAACTGAATTTTGTGTTTACTTGTGTTATCTTTGACTAATATAAAAAATTAGTCAAAGATATTAGTTTGATGATCAGAAACATTTTGTGTGACAATCATTCAAAAGAATAAAAAGTCAGGAAGGAGGCAAATAGTTTTTCACACCACTGTATAATATATAAGATTATATTATAAAAGTATAATATAATAAAAATAATATAGAAATAAAGAGGATAAACATATAAACCTAAATATCATTTTCACTTTCTGAAAATGTTGATGTCACCACGCTGTTGCAACACCAGAAGTAAGCGGTTGTAAACTGCTGCTGACAAGTCACAATCCTAATATTTCAACTGGCATGACTCCCTGTCGAAAGCGTACGGAAGCACTGCCGATATTTTTTCATTGTCATTCACACATAAAATAATGGCCCGTATTTCCAAGATATATTAAATGTAATGTAGTATACTGTAGTTGTAGTTGCGTATCAAATTGTTCAACACAGAGATTTACATCCCTACTCATAGATAAAAAAACATTTTAATTTGTGAATAAATGTGATTAATTATGAGTAAACTATGGACAAATGTGATTAATTGGGAGTAAATATTTAATTGATTGACAGCCCTACATCAAACACAACTAAAAAGACAAGCAGTGTGGTAAGAAAAACTTACACAAGACACACCACAGACACTACATCGTTTTTGAACCGCAACAATCTGGACATTCATTCTCAGTCATCATTCATTCACTTTATCAAATTTCCTTCCAAATGAATTCACAATATTTGAATTAAGAAATGTTTCGAATGATAAAAAATGAAAAACATGCAATGACACTTGCATATACAGCAGTATGGCATTTGGCCGCTAAAGGAATTAACTGAGAAACGGCGGACACGATGGCAGTAGCCTTTAGGATTAAATGTGCTGACGTTAAGTTGACTTTAGAAGCTGGCTGTGCCCAAGGATCTATTTGGTCATCCGACAAGATTCACTGAGGTGTCCCAATGCTAATCTGAGCTGTCAAGTCGTGACCATGAGTTCACATCCAGCCCTTTTCCATACATGTCAGGGGTCAAGCGAGGTCATCTTGTGTGTTGTCACTGACTGTTGAGGTGTAAAATGTGCACCCAAGCTTGTTAAAAAGTAGCGATTCTCTCCTGTAAGACTGTAGTCGTAGTGGCCCTAAAGGTTCTTTATTTGTACAAGACTTTGCCTGACCCACTTTTGCTTCTTTTAACTGGAAGCAAAGGACTAAGAAGCGTGGTGAGGCGGGCAGAGGAGAAAAATGATGCGTTTAGAGCGGGGAAATGACCTCCCGCTATCAAGTGGCCTCCGAATGACATTTATTAGCTGAGTCAGATGATGGGAGACTTGCTGAGGAGGCAGAGAAGAAATTCGAGATGTGGATCCAAAGTACGCAACACTGGCTGTGAGGAAGAGTGGGAGGGTATCAAAACACCGTAGCATCATCTTGCTATCTTTTGTTTTGCAGGGCCTTGTGAATAATGGAACGCATCACTTCACATTTGCCAGACATACCTGGAGCGATGAGGATAATAATGGATTCATTGATCATTAAGAATTTAGTCACTTGAGTAGAGTTGATGTTGCTGGCGAATTGGCGTGCTCTACCTGGCTGTAACCAGAGGAGGTGCTGTTTAGTCAGTCTAGTAACTGGTTTGGCACAAATACACGTGAGGATACTAATAATACATATATAATGCTAATAATAATAATACATGTGTAGAGTATTTGTAAAATCCAAGGGTGAGGTCACTCTAGTCATGTTTGGTTTGCTAAAACGAATGGTAGTCAGTTTGTTCTACTAATTCGATTGGTTTGGTCCACACCCAAGTAGAACCAGACCAAACAGGCGGCCTGAGATGGGTCTCTAATTGGACTTCGTCTGAGTAAGCCAAGTCAACACCGACTGCCCAACGCACCACAACAATACGAGCGAAACCCAATAGAAAGCTGACTAAATGAACTTTTTGATCAAGTTTCACATGAGCGTTGAAAGATAAGTAATCACGCTATATATCTTTTTCTCCAGTCTGATGTAGGTTCCTAAGATTTCCGTGTTAACGGTTTCATGGATGGAATTGCAGAATTGGCCAAAAAAAACGGAATTTACCGTTAACCGCGGAATCTTGCGGAAATTGACATAATGTGAAGGAAATGCAGTCACTGTGAAGAGAAAGAACCTGGCCTTCAAAATAAGAGCGTTGTGTGCCCCATGTCTGACTGTAAACAAAATAAGCACGCCATAAAAAATGTGATGTTGCAATCTTCCTGTTTGAATGGCTTGAATTTGAGTCTGACTTTTTTTCCACTTTCAAGGCTACGTTTAAGTCTGCATGCTAATTTGGTGCCGCATTGAAGGGGAAAGTTTAACAATCATGATAAGCAGTATCCGAAATACAAAAACACATGCAACCAACAATCAAGCCTCATTTTTGGGGAATCCCACAGTGCTTTCACCGCAGTGCCGTGCTGGGATTGGAACACCAATATAAATGACTAGCGAGCAGCTTCAACACACACTCGCCCGCAGCGTCGGCACGGCGATGCCTGAGGCCTCTACCCAAAGTGACTCTGCATACTGAAGCTGCTGCCACTGCTGCTGCCTTTTTGTTTTTCAGTTTGGAAAGGTTAATGCTACGTGTTGGCTTTGTTTCCATGTTGTCTTTTACCATCATTTTGAAGATGATATGTTTTGTGAGTTTTTGACTGTGTTCATTGTTCTGTTTTTTCAAAACAAATATAGTCACATGTAAAAATATATATCATACAGGGGCTACTACGACCGTTTGTCACCGAGTGAAGTTACGTTAAATATAAAGAGAGGATTAATAAAGTACAATGCATTTTTAACTATTAACGCACGGCGGATGAGTGGGTAGCACATTGGCCTCACAGTCAGGAGGTTCTGGGTTCGATTCTCCATTGGGCATCTCTGTGTGGAGTTTGCATGTTCTCCCCGTGCGTGCGTGGGTTTTCTCCGGGTTCTCCGGTTTCCTCCCACATTCCAAAAACATGCATGTTAGGTTAATTGGTGACTCTAAATTGTCCATTAGAGTGTGAATGTGAGTCTGAATGGTTGTTTGTCTGCCCTGCGATTGACTGGCAACCACCCCAGGTGTACCCTGCCTCCTGCTCAAAGTCAGCTGGGATAGGCTCCAGCATACCTGCAACCCTAATGAGGATGAGCGGTATAGAAAATGGCTGGATGGAAATTTGTCTCACATGTTGCCAAGGACATCTTTTACACACAGTTGTTTTGGTTTTCATCCCCATTATCTCTTGGCATACTAACACCAAGCTGTGCGTGGCACCAAATTGCAAAATGCGCCTAAAACACTCCCATTGGTGAGGAGTAGCCTACGAAATCAAAGCTCTCAGTCTTCCCAGCCTGGTGCAGGTCTACAATTTTGTTTATGTTGTTCTTTGACAGCTGTTTGGTCTTGGCCATAGTGGAGTTTGGATTCTGACTGTTTGAGGTTGTGGACAGGTGTTTTTTATACCGATAATGAGTTCAAACAGGTGCCATTAGTACAGACAACGAGTGGAGGACAGATGAGCATCTTAAAGAGTTAAAGTTAAAGTCTGTGAAAGCCAGAAATCTTGCTTTTTTGCTAGGTGACCGAATACTTATTTTCCACTATAATTTGCAAATAAATTATTTCAAAATCAGTCAATATTATTTAATGGATTTTTTTTCTCATTCTGTCTCTCATAGTTGAAGTGTACCTATGATGAAAATGACAGGCCTCTCATCTTTTTAAGTGGGAGAACTGGCACAATCGGTGGCTGACTAAATACTTTTTTGCCCCACTGCATATGATATGTAAAATATATACAATCATATGCTAATTGCTGATCTTTCTCAGGTCACCTTAAGGTTGGAAATGACTGCCTTGTGACACCAGAGGCGGGATATTTCAGCCAACAACCCCAATGCCTCACTGAGGAGATTTTTAACACTCTTTTGTCTTCTGGTCCTGCTTGATTTTTTTTTATTTTTATATATATATTTTTTGTCAATCGTTATGGGGGGAGCAGTGAGTGCCGGGGAGGACAACGACGACCTGATTGATAACCTGAAAGAGGCGCAGTACATCCGCACAGAGAGAGTGGAGCAGGCGTTCCGGGCTATAGACCGTGGTGACTATTATCTGGACAGCTATCGGGACAGCGCTTATAAGGACTTGGCGTGGAAACATGGCAACATCCACCTGTCAGCTCCATGTATTTACTCTGAAGTGATGGAGGCCCTCAAGCTGCAGCCAGGACTTTCTTTTCTCAACTTGGGCAGTGGGACAGGCTACCTGAGCACCATGGTGGGCCTCATCATTGGTAAGCTTGGATCCTGGGCAAATTTATTTAGTCTTTATTCAGTCTTATTATTGGGGAATACTATACTGTATACTAACACTAAATCCAAATGCTATAAAAAAAAGTTGTATATTAATGAGGATAACATAGGAAATACAAGAAAAAAAAAATTAAATTATACAAAATTTAATTTTCATAACTTGTGTTTTTTTCTGTAAACAGTAAGACGAGTTTATGATTTTTTTATAGATTACTTTTTAGTTTGGAGAGCCTTATTAACTATTTTAAATTCAATTCAAGCCATATTTTCATTTTTTGTGGTGTATATCCAGGTCCATTTGGTGTGAACCATGGTGTGGAGCTCCACAAGGATGTGGTTGAATACGCCAGAGACAAACTGGACAGTTTCATCAAGAACAGCGACAGCTTTGATAAGTGAGTATGCAACAAATATGACATATTCCCCAAAAATGTTTTTGTCCACCCGAAGAAAGCTGAATGTACCGTCACTTGATGTGTCAGGCCTGCGTAGGAATTTTAATAACATGATGCACTTTTGTTGCATCAGTTGTAGACCTGAGTGAGGTTGGCCCAACACCCCACTCAAAACTGGTCAAACAGCCTCATTTGTTTGTGCTGCGTTTGTGCAATTAAAATGTTATAAAATGTTAAAGTTAAATGCAAATCGCTTTTGAGTGTTACAGTTTATTTTATAGGTCAACCCAGCCCTCCATTTGCTCCAAATAAAACCAAAATTATTTCATTCTTTTTTGCTGCGCTTGTGCTGTTTTGTGCAGTTAAAATAATGTTTATGCTGATTTTGTTTTTGAAATATTATCAGTTTTAAGTTTTGGGCAATTACATAATCATCCCTCCAACATGCTCAGAATGAAACCAAAATAGTCTTATCATTTCCCTCTTTGTTTGTGCTGTTTTGTGCAGTTATAAAAATGTTTGTGCTGCTTTTATTTTGGGGATATTAGTGATTTAAGTTTCAGGCTATTACATAATCACTCCACCAACGTGCTCACAATGAAACCAAAGTCTGTTTGCTCCTCAAACCAGATGTCCGGTAACATCGGTTTATCGTTCACAACCCGTGAATCAGTTGGCTACTTGATGGCAGTGTTGACTTACCTCCCCCCTCTTCCTCCGTAACCAAATTTATTCTAATCCTTTGACGGATTAATGATTTTTCTCCTATCAATTGGAAGGTGATGTCCTGTTTCAATCCCTGTTTACATTCGCTTTCAAAGCGGGTGCCCTCCTCTCCGTAAAGCACATCAAAATGACAAATAATGCGGTTCTGGTTTTACTTCAAAGATTTACACCATTTAATGCCTCGTGTGAAGACGGATCATACGTGTAGCCGCGTTATTATGCTGCGCCTAAATAGCCTGCAGATACCAGGTTGTGGACTTATGAGAGTTCAAGTGAGGATGCCACTAAAGATGTTTTTATATATATATATATATATATGCTTTTTTGCCCTCCGCCCTAAAGGTTTGAATTCTGTGAGCCCGTATTTGTGGTGGGCAACTGCCTGGAAATCTCCACAGACAGTCACCAGTACGATCGTATTTACTGCGGGGCTGGGGTGCAGAAAGACCATGAAAATTACATGAAAGTGCTGCTGAAAATTGGCGGCATTCTGGTGATGCCTATAGAGGATCAGGTGAGTCTCACACAAGCTTTATGCTGCACTCACATGCATTTCAAAGCTGCACATGCGTAAATGTTACATGTCAAACTGTGCATGGCTGAGTTAAGAGGGTCTTCTGATATTTTTGGGGATGCTGGATGGCAGGACCTTGTGATTTAGTAAAAGTTTAAAGAATTTTAATCCACACACTATTGCAGACTTGATGATGATGATGCCATCTGGCCCAAAGGCTTTAATATGCTGCTTTTGATGGAACCTCTCTAATTTCACTTTAACAAGACTTAACATTAGCCAAAAAACTCATAACACACCAAGGATTGGGTTTGAATTAATGCCAGGAAAAAAATGAATAATAATGAAAAAAAAAGTGTGTGCAAATTTGTATGTCATGAAAAAGTAAAAACAATGCATCTGTATGAGAAGTTAAAATATTGAATGACAAAGTCATAAATATGATCAAGTACATTATATTATTATTAATAAATTGTTACATAGTAATTATTAGTATTATTAAAATTTGAATATGTATCAAGGGAAAAAGTAACGTTTCAAATCACTTTTCCACACCATTTGTAATTTATATGCATGTTCAAATAAAATTAAACCATTACCGTTCCTGATTTCTTTTCTTTTTTTCATGTTTAGGGCACACAAAGGTTTCACATCATCAAGCAAATGTAAATATTAGTCATTGACAACACAAAGGAAAACAAAATGCAGATTTTAAAAGAAACTTTTTTATTATTAAGAGAGAAAAGAAATCCAAACATACCTGTGTGAAAAAGTGATGGTCCCACCTGCTAAGACATAACTGAGATTAAGTGAGATCTATCAGTCTGGAAAAGGTTATAAAGCCATTTGTAAAGCTTTGGGACTCCAGCGAACCACAGTGAGAGCCATTATCCACAAATGGTGGAATTTTGGAACTATGGTTAACTTTCCCAGGAATGGCCCGCCAACCAAAATTACCCCTAGAGCACAGCGACGATTCATCCAAGAGGTCACAAAAGACCCCACAACAACATCCAAAGAAGACCTCATTTGCCTTAGTCAATGTCAGTCTTCATGACTCCATCACACAAAGATGCTGAGCTAAAACGGCCTGCATGGTCGCGTTCCGGGATGAAAACCACTGCTAAACAAAAAGAACATTAAGGATTGTCTCAATTTTGCCAGAAAACATCTTGATGATTTGAAAATATTGTCATCTGACGAGACAAAAGTTGAACTTTTTGCAAGGTGTTTGTCCCATTACAGTACATCTGGCGTAAAAGCAACGGCACATTTCAGAAAACATGACAAAATATGGTGGCGGTAGTCTAGGGGTGTTTGCTGCGTCAAGACCTGGAAGACTCACTGCGATAAAAGGAACCATGAATTCTTCTGTCCATATAAAAATCCTGAAGGGGAATGTCCGGCCATCTGTTCGTGACCCAGAATCCAGAACTTAGGTTTTGCATCAGGACAATGATCCAAAACACAGCAGCAAGTCCACCTCTTGAGTTTCTTTTGGAGTGGCTAAGTCAAAGTCCCGACCTGAATCCCATCGAGAGGCTTTCCATACTGGAAAACCCTCCACTGTATGGGAAGGTATTGGGTATTGCAAATGCTTGATTGCAGGTGTTGTTGCTAAGTGTGGGCCAACCGCTTATTAAGTTTAGGTGGCAATCACTTTTTCACACACGGTCATGTAGGTTTGGATTTTTTTCCTCTCTCAATAAAGCATTTCATTTGAAAACAGCATTTTGTGTTAGTTGTGTGTGTATATTTAGTCAGAAATATTACACAAAACAAGAATCCTATCAGAACGAAGTTGTAATTCGAGGAGAAAAATCTATACGAATAATATAATACAAATAAAAGAGTAAAGTTAGATGTGCTACAAGTAGTAATATTAAGAGAGAACAGTACAAAGTCGGAAATAGTACACCAGTGGTTCCCAAACTTTGTTTAGCCACGCCCCCCCTTGGAGATTTTTTTCTTTTTTTTCTCGCAGTAGTCAGTAGAGAATTTGAACACAGCCAAAGTGGCAAAAAAATCCATAAACTAGGCGCTTTGTTATTAAATCTGCTGGGTTGCAAGGGGGAGAAACAAGTAGCGGTTTGTAGTCCGAAAAATACGGTAACAATGAAAAGTCTGTGCCGGGGCACGCCCCCCAGTTTGAAAACCACTGTAGAACAAGATATTTTGCAAGAAAAAAATACTCTTTTACAATTATTCTTGCAAATAGTAGGACTTGTAATAATACAAATGAAGTATACTGTACATGCTCTATAGGGATTCGTAGTGTTCTACTTTAGAGGGTCTGCTGTATGTGTGTATGTGATGGTGTTGTGTTGTTGCAGCTGACCCAGATCACCAGGACTGGCCAGTGCACATGGGAGAGCAAGAACATCTTGGCTGTGTCCTTTGCCCCTTTGGCCCAGCAGAGCAGAGCTGATGGTGACAAGCCTGACACTGTCCAGTTGCGTGAGTTCCTCCGGCCTGTGTCCTCACATACATGAAATGAAATCAAAAGTGTGCCAAATTCTATCTTTGGAACGCTAAAGCAGTGATGCGTCATCTAACTTTGGCCTCGAGCGGGACAGACTTCTCTTGTTGTAATGTTTTCTTCCTGATCCAGTTAAGTTGCCTCTAAAGAAGAGTGTCCCCTCTCTTTCTATCTGTCCTCAGCCCCCGTGACAGTGCGCACCCTGCAGGATCTTTGCCGCATCTACATCCGCCGCACCCTTAGAGACCTGGCCGCAGGATGCGAGGAGGGCCAGGCCAGGGGGGTTGTCCAGCGGGTTCCGCAGAAGCGCAAACGGCGGCACTGCAGACGGCGCCACATCAACACCTACGTCTTTGTGGGCAACCAGCTCATCCCCCAAATGGTAGAGAGCGAGGAGGAGCACGGCGAAGAGGAGCACAAAGACGCAGAGGAGGAGGACAAGGAGGAAAGAGACGTCGGTGACGTTGAGATCCTCAAGCAGACGAACATGTTTAGAGACCAAATCATGGCTCTGCCCCTACCGGAGTCCCTGAAAGAATATTTACTGTACTACAGGAAGAAATGACTCTTGGCCCCCATTGTTGTTCAACAATACAAATGTAGCATTATTTCCACCACATCTTGATGCCTAAACTGTACACCAGAGCGGCGTCACAGATCATACTGGATGATAATGTTATCATTGTCCTTTTGTGTAGGTTGCTTTCTTTGATTGTGTACCTAAAATAATGATATGTGATGTACACAAATGAAGATTTCATTTGTTTTCAGTTTGATCACGCCAAGATGTCTGCAGACTAAAACAAGATTTTGTACAGCTGAACCTCCAAAGTGGAACATGCTGGTTAAAATACTTCTAATTTCTAAAAAAATGTTTCCCAATGGGTTAATTAAAAAACCTTTATTAACTGTACAATTAGTGTTTAAGTACTGTTTTCTATAAGACTAAATAAAAGACACAAAAAAGAAAAACTACTCGTGCTACACAGAATGGCGCGTGACAGAATGAGCATAATGAGGAAGGTGTTGGCATAGCCATGCCTTTACCTACTGGCGTTTTATACGTATTGCTGGATACACGCGATCCAAGTCATGCCCACTTGCCTGCTCTACGGTTAGAAGTTATTCGTATTTTTCCCCATCAGTGATATGTAAATTTGTTTCTGGCCAGTTAAACACTGTATAGTAAGGCTAAAAAAAAAAAAAAAGTACTCGCGCAAGATACAGTGGTGTGAAAAAGTGCATTTCCTGATTTCTTATTTGCATGTTTGTCACACTTAAATGTTTCGGATCATCGAACAGTTAAATATTAGTCAATGGCATCAGAACTGAACACAAAAGGCCGTTTTTAAATGAATCTTATTTGTTATTAAGGGAGAAAAAATTGTAACCTACATGGCCCTGTTTGAAATGTGATTACCTTTAATGTAATAACTGGTTGGGTCACCCTTAGCAGCAACAAGTGCAATCAAACGTTTCAGGTCAGGACTTTGACTAGGCCACTCCAAAATGTTCATTTTGCTTTTCTTCAGCCATTCAGAGGTGGGCTTTTTGTTTTTTTTTTTTTTTTTTTTCTTCTGTATTTTTTTTTTTTTTTTCTTCTTCTTCAGGATTTTCTAGTGGACAGCAGAATCCACATTTCCATTTTTGACAGCAAATCTTCCAGGGCACAAAGCAGCTAAACAGCCCCAGACCACTACACTACCACCACCATATTTTACTGTTGGTATGATGTTCTTTTTCTGAAATTCAGCATTACTTTTTAACCACACACACCTTCCAAAAAGTTCAAAGTTCGCACAGGGCCATGTAGGTTTGGATATTTTTTCTCCCTTGAGTGTCATATAAAACTGCATTTACTGTTCATTTGTTGATGTGAAACAATTATGTGTGGCAAATAAGCAAATCACACACTTTTCACACCACTGTACCTGATGGGCACGTATCAGAGCAGGAGCAGGATAAGCGATAGTTATGTAGTACCATTTTTATAGGTATTGCTGGAATAAATCCAATTTCAACAACACTTTTACCAGAAGAATTCATGCAAAGGCAGTTTCTTGTTTTTGATGCTATTTATTGAGACCAAAATAAAGTAAAATAAGCATGTTTGAAGATGTCTGACAATGAACGGAATGAGGATGGTGTTTGTGGCGCTTTACTGGCACCTAAGGGTGTTTTATAGATATTGCTGGGATTAATGGGTGGGTACTTATGTTTGCATCTGCTTGGTATAATACTGGATGGATGTAACTGATAGTCATGGCGCATTTTCCTGAATCATACGAGAAAAAAAATGTAGTTTGAAGTCCGGACTGTACCACTTTTGGGGTGTTCCGTTTTAGTAAGTTTCACAATGCGTGGCCATGCAGACATCTTGAAGCTTTAACCTTCTTTCCCCTTGAAAGCAAAGTCATAGTTTCATAATGAAGGAGAGTGGCTTAGGGGGTGGGTGTTGGTGGGGGGCACTTGGTGGGTTTTTCTAGCTTCCTTTCCTAAGAGACCATGACATGGTGTCACAAACGTTTTTCTATGGGGGCACCTTTTAACTTTTTCTACAGTGAGCTGTTTTTTTTTACTTGATGTGGTATGCATTGGAGCAAGACAAGAATGAAATATCCAAGTGTCGATAACGCATGAAAATACTTGCCAGCAAACTAGACTGGGTTCTTTTAAAACAAAATATGTATTATATGAACCAATTAATAGGCCTAATTGAGACTAATGTAAAATGATCTTACTTAGGTTTTGTATTGAAAGCAATGCGAAATGCCTTTTTTAATGTAAAAGTGTCCAACAATGCACCTTATTGTGTGAACATTTGTGCTGCAGACTGAACTTGGAATATGGAATCTGTCGACCTTTGCTCTTACTGGTATGTTATTATTATTGGTGGCGTTTTTAAGTGCCCGCGCCACATTTTAGGAAGAACATTCCAACAGTTTGTGGTCACATACAGTATATCTTACTTTGAATGCATCATTTAGTGGTGAAAAAAGCTGAGGTGTATGTTTGTCAGAAAACATGGCTATACAGTAATATACTATTTTATTTTGGGTTTGTTGTAGCACTTTCTTGCTGTACTGTAACCTCACACTGGCAACTGTGTACACCAAATCTCCACTGCTGTCTGTTCAATAGAGAAATATATTTACTGTTAGAAATCTTGATTTTGATGACAAATACTCAGATATTTTGGGGGGAGGGATGCTGTTAGTTTGTGTGAGACGATGTGACATTTCCTTTCTGTATTTTACTTTGATATCAGAATGCCTTTCAAGTGAGCAATGAGGAAAAAATGTCATTAAAAATAAAAAAACAATCCCTCATTTTACTTTCATTGCTGCTATTAAATGGCCAATTATAGACATGGTGTATTTTATAGTACAGTAGAACTTCCAAAGTTGAAAATATTCTGTTCCAAAGTCAACATAAAACATGTTAGCATCCTTAACTACCATTTAATAAAAGTGAAATAAAGGGAAATTATTCACCCTAAAAGACTTGTCATGAAGATGTAGCAGAAACACTGCCACTTAGTGGCCATTTATGGGCATTGCTAAAGTGTGTGGCTATGTTTAATGAGTTGTATTTCTGCAGCCCTTGGTTACGGCCACACTTTTTCTCTTTGCCATCACTGGTACCTTTCTGTGTTTGCATCACCAAAAAAAAAAAGGAAATTCATGTTTGATGACTAATTTTTGTAAATTTGCTTAACTTAGTAGTTCTTCTGTATCAGCTACAATTTTATATTAGCCAGTAAGATGGCATATTAAGACTTGAAAAAAGCATGTGAACTTTGACCCTCAGTCTTCGGTCACACGCCCACTTATGTCTACCCGAACAACTCACAAGCAATTCTGCTTAGAATAGCCAAAACAAATTGGATTCCTCCTGCAGTGTGCAGGTCATTGAGACAATGGTGTTTCTCTGTGGATGTTTGGCACAAAAATAAAGGTCACAATCACAAATGATGCCTCCATTTGTCATTTTAACAGAGCCATCTTATTTGGAGTCTACTGACAGGAAAGTGAAAGGTGGTAAAGATAAAGCGATCGTGCAGGAGTCATTCAGTCAGGAGACGATGTGGTTGCAAATATTATTTTTCCTTTCACTGCCGTTTGAAGGCCTCACAGTGTTTGGCAACATGCTGTGAGAGTACAGCAGACTAAGCATTTCACAAGCAAGAATGAATAGCAAACATACAGTAGCATTTAAAATAATAGCAGTGCAATGTGAATAACCAGATTAATCACTGTTATTAGTAGATTTTTATTGCTACATGACAAACAAGTTGCCAGTATGTGCAGTAGATTTTCAGAAAACTAACAAGACCCACCATGCATTCATGATATGCACGCTCTCAAGGCTGTGCAATTGGGCAATTAGTTGAAAGGGTTGTGTTAAAAAAATAACAGTGTGGTATTCAATCAGTGATCAATTTTGTGAAAAAACAGGTGTGAGTCTGGTGGCCCCTATTTCAGGATGAAACCAGCACTTGTCGAAAATGCATTTCTCTTTGAAGCCTGAATTCAAGATATTGTTCAGAAGAACAGCGTACTTTGATTAAAAAGTTGATTGAAGAGGGGAAAACTTATGATGAAGAGGTGCAAAACATTTTGCCTGTTGAGCTAAAATAATCTCCAATGCCTCAAAATGGAGAGCAAAACCAGACACGTGTCAGACAATGGAAGACAACTATCAAAATGGATCAAAGAATAACCAGAAAGGCCACAGTACACAGTGAAGACAGTGAAGACAGTGAAGCATGGTTGTGCAATCATTATGTTTCCCCTATAATGGTGTTGGGCCTATTTATCCCATAGCAGGGATCCTGGATCAGTTTGCACATGTCAAAATACTTGAAGAGGCCATGTTGCCTTATGCTGAAGAGGACATGCCCTTGAAATGGGTGTTTCAACAAGACAATCACCCCAAACACACTAATAAACCAGTAAAATCATGGTTCCAAACCAACAAAATTATTGTTATGGAGTGGCCAGCCCAGCTAAAACTTAATCCAATCAAGAACATGTGGGGGGACATCAAAAATGCTGTTTCTGAAGCAAAACCAGGAAATGTTAATGAATTGTGGAATGTTGTTAAAGAATCGTGGAGTGGAAAAACAGCTGAAAGGCGCCACAAGTTGGTAGAGTCCATGCCACACGGATGTGAAGCATTTATAAAAAACTGTGGCCATACAACTAAATATTCGTTTAGTGAATCACAGGATTGCCAAATCCTAGAAACAAAAAGGTGTGTGCAAAATACTTTTGGGTTTGTAAAGTCAATAGCATCCACTGCTATTTTTTTAACACACCCCTTTCAACTAATTGCTCAATTGCACAGCCTTAAGATCGTGCATATCATGAATGCTAGGTCTTGTTTGTTTTCTGAGAATCTACTGCACATACTGGTAACTTGTTTGCCATGAAGAAATACAAATATACTAAGTGATTAATCTGGTTAGTCACATTGAACTGCTATTATTTCACACTACTGTAAATTGGTAGACATGTTTGATATTCCGATAGCATTTACATAAAAAAAAATATTGGCCACACACGATTAATCAGATTTTGTCCATAGTTAACTCCTAAGCCTTTCTCTTTCAAATGGTGGAAATTGAGTAAATCTTGTAAATGTGCATCCATTTTGAATAAATCTTTCATATGAGTACAATGTTTTCACTAAATAATGCTATATTAGTGTATTTTGTCATTTATTACATGTTTTACGCTGTAATGTGTAGTGTCATTTGCTTACACTACATGCGATTAAACGCTGACATTTGCAACCTAATATTTCATGATATTTACAGTAACATGTCAAAAATGGACAATGTCAAAAATTTTGATTACTTTGATAGCTGCAAAGCCAAATGAAATACACACTAAATCCACAAGCTTGGAAGTAATATCATTAAATGCATGATCTATCAACTTTGCTAAAATATGTTATATATTGTTTGTAATTATGTTCTACATTGTTCCATTTTTAAAAGCTAATGGTAAATTCGCAAAAATTACATTTATCATTCATGGCAACAGCCTTGAGAAACTAGCTCGCAGCTCGGCCTCATTTCCTGGACGTGATGTCAACAGGATGATGTCACTCAGCTAAAGCCGAGTAAACAAACACTTCTTGAGGTAGCTTGTCAACTTCATCCATTTTCTATGCCGCTTATCCTCATTATGGTCGCCAGCCAATCGCAGGGCACATGTAGACAAGGGATGTAGGGATGTAACGATACACTAAAATGTAATTTTGGTCCGGTTCAGTTTCTTGAAGTGCTCGGTTCGGTTAATTTTCGGTACGGAAAAGGCAGGAAAAATGACTTCTAATGCTGTTGTTTAAAAAATATAAACAACATATATTTTTTTAACTAAATAAAAGTGGTGATATTTCAAATAACTCAAGACTCACAAAATAATCAAACTTTATTCTCGCAACATTTCTTTTTTCTGCAATGTGTTACTTCCAGGTCCGAATCTCCGTTGGGCATCTTTGTGTGGAGTTTGCATGTCCTCCCCGTGCCTGTGTGGGTTTTCTCCAGGTACTTTGGTTTCCTCCCACATTCCAAAAGCATGCATGTTAGGTTAATTCTCTAAATTGTCCATCGGTATGAACGTGAGTGTGATTGGTTGTTTGTCTCCCCTGTGATTGACTGGCGACCAGTCCAGGGTGTACCCCGCCTCTTGCCCAAAGTCAGCTGGGATAGGCTCCAGCATACCCGTGACCCTAAGGAGGATAAGCGGTATAGAAAATGGATGGATGGGATGGACCTGCCTTTTTAAAATATAAAAATAATAATAAAATAAACTGTTGCATTTAAAACAAAAAATAAAAATGTTTATAAAATTATAAATGAACAAGTTAAAACTGAGAACTTTGAACATTTAGCAGCAACAGCTTAAATATGGCAAATGTAACTATTCAAGTTTTTGGCTAAAACAAAGAACTAATCCACATTTAGTGCAGAAAGCACAGTGTACCGTGGTTGCAGTGACAACATCTCCAGCAGTGGAGAAAACCCGCTCACCAGCAACAGAGGTAGTGAGCCGAAGCTATCATTGGGTTTTTTTCTTGTAAATGTAACATTCACTGCCAGATGATACCGTTTTAAGTGTGCTAACATGTTAGACGTGTTTCCTGCAGCAAACCCGATCTCTGTGGAACAATGTCGGCACACAACTTAGGATTTATCCGCTTGCCTTTGTCCATCCGTAGTTTTATCAGGGAAGCCAAAGTGTTCCCAAACAGGAGGCCGTAGCAGGATGGGAGGGTCTTCCAGCTCAGCCTTCTGGCTGGCATCTGGTAGCGTTCCTCCCAATCAGTCAGTAGTGTCCGACACTTGGAGGCGTCCGTGCGGAAACTCGGCCAGGACTTTTGTTCCGCTCGGAGCGCTTAGATCACTCTAGTAATAAATTCAAGGAGAAAAATAGCATCAAATATAACCCAAACGGTGCGGAAGTGGGCCGAACCAAACATGCAAAACCGAAACGGTTCAATACATCCATGTGAACCGTTGCCCCCCTATTTTTTTATACTTTACTATTATTATCCTTGTTATTGTTTTGGCAACTAAATCCAACTTTGTCAGGGGTTCAACATATTACACCATCAGATCTTGCGATGGCAAAACTATTTTTTATATTTTAACAAATGTTGCTCAGTAGTGCCCCGGTCAGAGAGTGACACGAACACGGGACCAGAGTCCCCTTACCAGGAAAATCATGTAATCATGACTTCACTGTAAGAAACATAGAAGACATTCGTCATTTTTATTTGCATTCTGTGTAATGTTCTAATGTGGGCTCTGAATAATTGTACTTTTAAATATCCTCCTGGGCAAAAAACATGCCGCACTTTGGATTCCCCTGATCTACAGCAGTAGTCTGTGGAATGATTTCTTAAAAAATTTGGCGAGATGAGCCTCCCGTTGAATGTGATTACATAAACGGTGCACATTTGGCCGCTACTGAGGTACACTACAGTATAAGGACTAAAGCATTGCCATTTGGGACACCCACAGTTCTTTCCAAAGGCCGAACTTATCCAAGCATACCCTTATAAGCCTTGTAAGATGAGGGCTCGCATTGATTGTACCAGGAGTCATTTCCTTTTAGTTTTGAGTTTTGTGCACCTGTTTAAGACTGAAACGTGTTGCCTCTACATGACATCTGTGCTTCAGCGTGCTGTGATGTAAAAGCAGTCCGTCCTTCGGTCCAGCTGACAAACAGCCCATCAGCTAGTAAATTCAACAGCATAACGTTGACGTAACTACAAGAAGTAACTAAATGAAAGCGGTAAATAAATGAAACCGCAACTTCCTCCAACGCATCATTTGTAGTACAATAATGCTCAAATTGCAAGTTTTTTAACCGTGTTGTTCGCCACGTACTTTCGACAATTCCACGCACTTTTTACTGGTGCACATGTGCCATGCCAAATTGCTCATATCAACGCGTTTATTTAAGGAGAATATTTGCTGCAGTTTCGCCCACTAAACCGATGTTTTTCCTGTTTACGTTCTTACGCGCCCACCGCTGACCAATTGAAAAACATAGCAATGTCAGGTGGTTTGTCGTGACGCATTCAAATATGCCAGGAATTTTCACAGTTCGTACAGGACGTGTGACCGCATTTTATTTATCACCACTTTGTCACCTTTGTGTTCATATTTCACAATGTGTCACCCCTAGGAATAAACTGTTAAAACATGTATCATTTTTAATAGATGTTACTAAAGTTCACCTTCCTGGCGCTTGCAAACGTAAGCAAAAACAAAAAAAGCGCAGAGACAAAACAACTAAATAATTGAAAAGGTTTGTCCAATTTTGTACATATAGTGTAAGTAAAGTGCTACATTTTTCTCAAAACTGAGAAGAAATATCTTTTCAAATCCTCAATAAGCATTTATACAAAAGTAGAGCACCTGCATTTTCTGGTTGTGATGCGTGAATATTAATAACAACACTAATAATAATAACAATAATAATAAGGATGTCCAAGGAGATTGGCTTAAAAGGATGTTCAAATAGCTCTCTTGGCGTCCAAAGAGTCTTTGTCTTCTTCATCCCAGAAAGGCTTTAATGAGAGATTTCAGGTTTTCTTTCCTGAGGAATTCTTTATAAAGTCTTTTTGTCTTTCTTCCGTCTTAGGCTAGAGAGTCGTGACTAATCCAGAGGTGCTGCGTCAAGTTGTGAATTTCAGTTTGGGGGTGTGCGAATTGCACGAGAGGCTCGACAGAGAAGGGATGCCGGCGTTGGCGGCCGTGGCCTGGCTCTCCAAAAAAACGGGGTCCAGGCATGCCACTTTGGCAGCGAAGAAAGCGTGAATGCAGTGAAGCACCGCAAACAGGTTGGAGAACTCCAGTTCCTGCACAAAATAAATAACAAAGTAATCTTTTCTTTTAATAATACTTGTTGTAAGGAGTTATTTTACCTTTGCTTCAATAGATTTGGAGTCTTGGTTTTGGAATAAAAACTTGATCTTGCTTTTTCCGTCATCTGATGATCCTTTTAGCTGGGAGAACTTGTATCTCCACAGAACTGCCTGAAATGTTAGCAACCAGACACATACAGTATCACCTGTTTATCTCTCAATGAATAATTGATGTGTTACTCAACATGAGGCTTGTAGTGTTGTATACATTTTATTACAGCCAGTTGGGAAAGAAAAATAACATAAACGTGTAGCTGTGAAGGTTTTTTAGGTTACTAGAACCCTCCTGAGGCCAGTTTCACCATCAGCTGAAGCTAGAACAACACTGATACTATCAATATTATCTAATGACACTATACTCACGGCATCAAATCGATCACCAACAGAGTGTTGAAGTTACCAAACGTTTTGCCTCTCTGTCCTATCTAGTCAAGAGAACTGATGAAGGCTGCTTGGATGAAAGGTGAAAGGTCTTCAAAGACAACCTGAGCAGTCCATTTGTGATTGATTCTATGGCCTGAGAATACAATGACTTGGAAGGACGAGAACATTCACACGCAGGTAGTGCTGAGGAGCATACAGCATAGTTGTGACTATTCTACAATTTTTGCTGCATTCCATGCATCATTGCGCCTATTCTAACATGTTTACTACAAATTACTCTCAGTCAAAACTGTCTAGATTTTGAAATGACGGTAACAAACGGCATATCATGCATTGTCTTGATTACGCAAGCAAAATAGTGAAATGATACAGATTTTTCCATCTAGCTTGTCCATTAATTTACCTCAAACACCATGGTTCTGCTAACCTTTAAAAAGTGTAATATTATCTAGAACCTACGATAGACATGCTTAGCTAGGACAGGACTTTCTGGTACCGATGGGAATGTCCTAACATCACATGCAGTAAAAATGCAGACCGCAGTCATCTGCTGATTCATGTAGATTGTGGAAGCATATATTTTATGTCTTAATTTATTGAACAGATCAACACTAAGTGCTTTCCATCCATTAGGAAGAGTACACTACTGGCATCGCTTTTAAGAATGGGATCCAGCCAAGACAAAGTTAGATGGTGTTTTCTATTATAATAAATCACAATGAAAAACGATTTCTATTGTTATGGTTTTGTGTTGTTCCAACAACCTTGAGCTGCAGCTAAATATGATGTGTTAAATGTGACTGTAACATAAGACTTTAGGTGACTTCACCAGAGGAAGACTTGACCTCTGCTGAGCTGGTGGTTCTGTCCTTTCTTTGTGTGTCCATTAGTAGGAATTAAACAGCTGATTTTGTGGAAGTAGCAATTAAATACACAAACCCACACAAGGGTATACTTGGGGTTCATTATGGAGTTCCCACGTCTTCCGTTGTCATTTGGCCTGTGTGTGATGTGTAAACAATATGCTGGTAACAGCTACACCTCATTATGTATCCTTAGGAAACATTGAGACTTTTTTTGTAAGATGGTGCCAAAAAACATCTACACTATATGGCTGTGCTTGTGTGTCTGAAATGGGAAAGTATGTTGTTATGGTGTTTTGATTCCCCTCTTTCATACCAGTGGGTGGGAAAGAAAGATCATGCAGCTTGTTTGTAACCTTGCTTTGCAATTCACAATCATCTAAACTATTTTAAACAAACTCAGTGTACCGACTGGCGCCCTTGTTGTTAACCTTGGGAAACAGCTCTGTGTCTTGGGAGCGTGGGACATGGACTGGCCACCCCCGTCTTACGCTCGCTCCCCTCGGACAGACCTGTATAAAGAAGGGCGGAGCCCACTTCCTGTTAGAGTCTGCTGCGGGTCGTGTACAGACGCCCAGCCGGTTGGTGCAAACTCAAGCCGGGGTTGTAGGCTCTCCAACCCAGCGCGTCACGGTAAGAGCTGACATTTTGATTCTGTTTTGTGCATAACCAACCTTTGCTTGTTTGTAACTCGGTGTAAGGGGTAGAATAAAGGCGCTGTATTTTACACTTACCCATGTGTCTCTGAGTCTTTCTCAGTAAAGCCGATCACCCGCGATCCTGAACTAACAAATAAAAGTGTTTTTCAACACAGTGTCAAAGGTGACAAACATTACTGTATTTAAGAAATAATTCAAATCAAAACAAGATGGTGTCTGTGATGAGCTCGTGTTAATATTTTTTGCTCTTTGGAAAGGATTAATTGGATTAACATTATTTTTATGGAAAAACATAATTTTGTTAGTGTAATGTACAGCTTACATGTACCACTGTTAATTTTTACATGTTTATGTCTTTATGTTTCACTAATAATGTTTGTCAAACGCTGGGACTCTGTTTAGCAGTCCTTGAACGCACCATCGTTTTTGTAAGACGCAAAAGTGAAACCATTACTCTGATTCCATCTGTTCATCAGTCATCTTACATTATCATTAAATAGTGGTGAGTACCTATTGTACAGGCCAAAAGTTTGGACACACCTCATTGGGGACGCATGTAAAGTGTTTCAATTTTCAGAATGACTGAGCTTCATTTCTTAAAGTAATAATGGCCACTTGTTTCTCTTTAATTTGGTGATGGGTTCTTGCCATATAAATTCTAAAGTTGTCCAATAGGACTGTTGGCTGTGTATTAACCTGACTTCTGCAAAGACAATACAACCGATGGTCCCAACCCCATTAACAAGGCAAGGAATTCCACTACAGTAACCCTGACAAGGCACACCGGTGTAGTGAAAACCAATTCAGGTGACTTCCTCAAGAAGCTCATTGCGAGAACACCAAGGGTTTGCAGCACTATCAAAAAAGTAAATGGTGGCTACTTTGAGGAATCTAAAATAGTGACATTCAGTGAGAATCAACAATGTAAATAGTCATGAAAATAACTTTTGGCCTGTAACATCCATCCATTCATGCACGAACACAAAGGAAGAACATGCAAACTCCACACAGAGATGATTGGGAGATTCAAACCCATACACAGATAACAGTATTTACAGTATATACCGTATATATATATATACACAGATGTGATGCAGTTCTAAAAAAACTGTGGTCATACAACTAAATATTAGTTTAGTATATCACAGGATTCTATCTATATACACTGTATATATATACTAATATACAATATACTTTATACAGTATACTGTGTGCGTGTGTATATATATATACACACGCACACACACACACTTAGGAATCCACATTTTACTATTGAGCTCCAGCATACCCTGCTACCCTAGTGAGGAGAAGTGGCATAGAAAGTAAATGGATGGATTTATCAGGGATATTTGAATTTGGCTTTTTTGACGATATCCAAATAGCCAATATGCCAATATGTCAAACTCTCAATTTTTGATTTCAATACGAACCAATACTGATATGTGTAACATCACATATCTCCTGTTGTGGAATTAACACATAAGCTAATGGATAAAGCATCTTCAATCAGCTTCTCGACGTGGCTTAAACATTGTGCAACTATGTGCAACTCAGTACATTTTCTGCTGAGGAGTCTTGGGGTTACTACCGCATCTGCCTGCAGTTATTTTTGCATTGTTTTACATTCCCGCTATCCTATATACAAACATATAATGAATGACTGAATTGTAAACAAATAATGCTCTCAAAAAGATATTATAATGGCCAAATCTTGCAGTGTACGGGCCAAATACTATCAAAGGTACAGTAGTTGTTAAGTCTGTAACCTGTGAAAGGCTATTCCCTGGGATTTGGTTTGGCCAGTAAAACGAGTTGTACACTTCCACGTAGCACATGAATGAGGCATTTT
>QODF01000132.1:1762183-1926185 GCA_024372805.1 Oostethus manadensis | reverse complement strand
ACATATATATATATATATATATATATATACATACACACGCACACGTGCACACACACACATACATATACAGTATATGTAATTACATCTCTAATCCTCTACCAGAGGCCTGGAAGTTTTGCTGTTCGTGGAACTGCACTTATCTGGACCGAGATGTCTGATGTTTTTCCTGGGATATGCTGTAGCCACTTTCCCAGTTTGGGGGTTACTGCCCCTAATGCTCCGATGACCACCACTGTCGCCTTTACCGTTTAGACCCACTACAGCTCCTCTCGGAGCCCTTGGTATTTCTCAAGTTTCTCATGTTCCTTTTTCCTGATGTTGCCATCACTTGGCATTGCTATGTCAACCACAATGGCCATCCTCTGCTTTCGTCAATTCGCCATTACCATTCTGTCAGTCTCTTTCTGGAAGTCCCACAAGATCTATGCCAGCCACTTGATTATGGCGTTCCATGTATGCTTTCTCTGCCAGCATCTTACACCCTGCAGTTATGTGCTGGATTGTCACACACACACACGCACGCACGCACGCACACACACACACACGCACACATACATACTGTACATGTATATAAATATACATACATATATACACATACCTGTTAAAAAAAATAGAGGAACAGTTTATGATCAGAGTATAATAACCTATCAGTCAAACTTCTGGGATATTGATCTGGTCAGTTAAGTAGCAGAGGGGGTTGTTAATCGTTTTCAGCTGCTTTGTTGTTAATGAAATCCACAACAGGTACATCAAAGGGGCAACAATGAGACAGACCCCCAAACAGGAATGGTTTTCCAGGTTGAGGCCACTGACTCCTCATCTCTTTTGGCTGATTTTTTACTGACTGGCTTTCTACTGTCGTAGTTTTTCATTTGGCTTGGATCAACATCTCTGTTCATAGCATGGTGCGATACCTGGACGCTACAGAGGTTGCACAAGTAGTCCAACTCCTCCAGGATGACACATCATTGCGTACCGATGCAAGAAGGTTTGCTGTGTCTCCCAGCACAGTCTCAAGAGCATGGAGGAGATTCCATGAGACAGGTAGTTACTCCAGGAGAGCTGGACAGGGCTGTAGAAGGTCCTTAAACCCTCAGCAGGATCAGTATCTGCTCCTTTTTGCAAGAAGGAACAGGATGAGCACTGCCAGAGCCCTACAAAATGACCTCCAGCAGGCCACTGGTGTGAATGGTTCTGACCAAACAATCAGAAACAGGCTCCATGAGGATGGCCTGAGGGCCCGACGTCCTGCAGTGGGCCCTGTGCTCACTGTCTATGGCTTTTGCCATAGACCACCAGAATTGGCAACTACGCCACTGGCGCCCTGTGCTCTTTACCGATGAGAGCAAGTTCAACCTTAGCACATGTGCCAGACGTGAAAGGTTCCGGAGATGCCGTGGAGAACATTATGCTGCCTTCAACATCAATCAGCATGACCCGTTTGGTGGTGGGTCAGTGATGGTCTGGGGACGCATATCCCTGGAAGGACGCACAGACCTCTAAAGTTTAGATAATGGCACCCTGACTGCTATTAGGTATCGGGATGAAATCCTTGGACCTATTGTCAGAACCTACCAGCACCAACCTAACTATGTTGGTGCAGTGGGACCTGGGTTCCTCCTCGTCCACGACAACGCTCGACCTCATGTGGCTAGAGTATGCAGGCAGTTCCTGGAGTTTGAAGGAATTGATACCATTGACTGGCCCCCACGTTCACCTGACCTAAACCCAATAGAACACCTCTGGGACATTATGTTTAGGTCCAACCAGCGCCGCCAGGTTGCTCTTCAGGCTGTCCAGGAGTTTAGTGATGGTCTGGTCCAGATCTGGGAGGAGATCCCCCCGGACACCACCCGTGGTCTCATTAGGAGCATGCCCCGACGTTGTCAGGCATGCGTACAAGCACGTGGGGGCCACACAAACTACTGAGAATCATTTTGAGTTGCTACAATGATATTTTGGTAAAATGGACCAGTTTGCTACATCATTTTTTCTATTTCATTTTTGGGGTGTCTTTGATTTCCCCCACATAGGATGATCATTGATTATTAAATTATATCTAATTATCTGGCATCATTTTGTTACTAACACATCACCTACTTATTATGAGAAAAGATATTCAAGAAAATTTTCCCCCCAGTTTAGATCTCATGTGTTTTCAAAGTGTGCCTCTAATTTTTTGAGCAGTGTATACATACATATATAGTTTAAAAATTTATATAGATATACTGTACAATGATATATCATGCACAGCAGGGCCAACATTATTAAACACCTCCGGATTCATGGTGTGGAAATAAAAGAGTACCTCGTCTTTGATGCGCTATATTGGACTCGTTAAAGCACTCAGAATCAGAGAAGTCCAACAATAAATGTCTCCTGCCATTGTAACCAAGAGGTTCAGGGTGCCTGCTGATTAGGAAGTTTGGTGTAAACAATGGACGAGATATTTGGTGCTAGGAAGTAAATTTATTCATATGCACAGCTAATTAGTAGTTAGTCAAGACACCTTTTCAACCACACAACACACTTCTGACCTTTAGAATAAGGGCTCCCTTGGCTACATCCTATCTACAAAATAACGCTATCATTAAAAAATAGATTACACCAACACTGAGGCAGCAAACAAAGAAACAAAGTATACTAGTGATAGTGATACTAAGTGATAACATTAAGCCGAGTACTTTTCATAGACAAATCTGCTGCAAGTTGTTTGATTGTGAATGTTTAAGTGGCTGCATCATCATACACTTCCTGACACATAAACCGCATATGTGCAAATGTTTTTGCATTAGCTTTTCAAAAGTAAACATCTTTTGTGAAAGTGTACTAACATAGAAAGAAAGCTAATAACATATATTCAAGTTTAATGGTTCAATATTTACATACTCCTTGAAAATGAGCCTGTGAGAGATTTATAGCAAATTTGATTTTAAAAAAGCTATTGTAATTAAACAATTCATAGTGAAGTTTAGACATTTTATCCAAAAATAATTCTGATTAGCGCCATCAATTAAACCATACAAACCTTTATGACCCTTACTCTTAAAAGCAAAATTGGGAATCGCAATCGATACAGGGAATCGGAATCGAAACCAGAATCATTCATCCGTATCTACTACGCATTAGACCCTCTTCAGTTTGCATAACAGGAGTAAGAGGGTTGTTGAGGATGCCATTGTCTTCTTGCTACACCGATCTCACGCTTATCTGGGCAACATTTTTGGACTTCTCCAGCACCTCTAACACCGTCCAGCCTTAGCTCCTCAGGGTCAAACTGACAAGGATGGCAGTAGGAGCACACCTGGTGGTATGGATCACAGACTACCTGACTGGCAGACCTCAGTACGTGCAACGGGGGAACTGCAGGTTCGACACTGTGACCAACAGCACTGGAGCACCACAGGGAACTGTGCTTTTTCCTGTTCTGTTGACCCTGTACACTTCAGACTTTCAGTACATTTCTGAGTTCTGCCACGTACAGAAGTTCACGGACGACATGGCCATTGTGGGATGTATCAGGAGGGGACAGGAGGATAAGTACAATAAAAATCCAGGACTTTGTGAACTGGTGCGACGCAAATCACCTGCACCTCAACGCCACTAAGACCAAGGAAATTGTGGTGGACTTTAGGAGAAACAGGACACACACAAATCTTTCTCATTAAAGGTGACCGTGTTGCCCTGTCCCTTACCTTAATGCCTCCCTCCCATGCAGTGACTTTTTTAACATGTTTTACTGCGGATTGGCCCTTTATCTCAATTTTGTAATCCGTAGCGACAAGCAAAATACCATGCACTGTCGTAGGTTTTACAACAAACATTCCTGAACCAAAACCACCGTATTCTGTCACTCATGGTGACCTTGAGATTTTCCAGTGTCCAGGAGCTCTGCCTCTGTATGGCAATGATGGTGTCCTTCACTCACCTTAGAAGCGGCATCAAAGCACACAAAGCCCATGCTGAAGTCAACAGTTAGTCCCATTAGGTGGCTCTCCATGATGCAGGCGTATGTTTTACACTGCGTAGAGAAGAAAAGCCAGCTGTGAGCTAAGCAAAGGACACAAAAACCTCTCTCCCCCGCTAGCTAGTGTCATTAATCTTCAACCAGAGCATGGCGCTAAGATGAAAATCCTTTCTGTGTGTCGCCCACCTGTATCCTCTCGACTTCCAGGAAGGTGGCCATCTGGAAGGCCTTTTCCCAAACCAGCAGTTCCGACTCCAGCTCCACGCTGAAGAACATGTCCTCGCCGCTCTCTGTCTGCACGCTGAAACAGTGCTTTCTCTTGTCCACCAGGTCATTGTCCTCAGGAGACAAATGGCAGACACAGTGAGGGTCAAACGATGGTGACAAAATGACCTTAGCCACTATTTTGGAGATTAGAGAACTCTCGAAGTACCACTTTAAAATAATAACTGATCTCTCGCAACACTCTTCTTAGTAAAATAACCCACATCTTCTCAATTTGTGTGTATGTGCAAGTGACACGTGTTGTCCATGTCAGCAATTATATAATTTTCTACGTGGTTATTTTCAAAACGTGATTAGCACTTATATGTAATGTATTTGAGAAAACAAGCACATTGTGAGCATTTTCCATGGTAAAGTGCTTAATTATTTATTACCACGTAAAGGTTGGTCAGACTAACAGGAACTTTAAGTTATGTCTAAATGGGTAAAAAAACAGCTAAGCGGTGAATTTATGTTGATTGTAAACCAATACCATATATTTCACTATTTTGTGTAAAATTTATAAATCCAATGGAAAAAGGGTTAAAAAGCGACATCACACATGTATGTATATGCATTTTAAATTATACAATAAAATGGTAGTGCGTTATCCACAAATTGCTGATTCATTAGTAAGACATTATCATATAATATTATTTAATTTTAATGACTATTGGTTAAAATGATATGTTGACATTTGAAATATTCTAAAAACTGAAAACACTGGCTTTGTCTGGATGATACGCAGGTTTTTTTAAGTATTTATGCGCTTACTCCTCGGATCGTCTTTGTCTGGATGGGGCTTAACTAGTCACCTTGCTTAGTTTTTAATGTTTTACAGGGTAGTTTGACTGTGGAACAAATGAATTGGATGTCTATTATCATTAAGGGGACGTACCTTTAAAATCTTGCACATTATTTCATAGACAGTAAAGCTTTTCTCTGCTCGAGTCCAATCCCACGTTGTCACCTGTAAATGAAAGACTTTTAAGTAAAACGCATGTTTGTTGATGGTTGCTGCCTCTAAAAGGTTGCTACTTCGCACTGAGAGGTCTTCCCCATCTTTAGTAATAAAACAAGGCAGGACAATGCAAAGACTACTCTCACATTAGCATAATACATTTATATCAAGTGGAACCAGCAGTAGCACATATCTCCATACGTTACGATAGCTTATGCCGCCTGTCATAATTACTTAATATGCCTGCCTCAAAGTAAACAGATCTGATGATCAACATCACTTGCGAGGTAGATCAATGCAGCACAAATGATTGGGAACCTCCTTTTTTTTGACATGATAAAACAAAATAATAATATATCAGAGACTGAAGGAAAGCCTACCGGAGGAGCGCAGAACTTAAAAAGAGAGGAACCCCTCAAAGCGAGGAACTTTGGTGAGTACATTCGGTCCTGAACAAAGTCCTGCTCCTTTTCGTCAGTCCAGCCCATGTAGATGATCTTCCCACCCAAAACATGGAGCAAAGCATTGGATTCAACAAAGAAAAAATATGTTGATTGAGTGATTATAATAATAAGCATTAAAACATTTTGTGTCAGATAATTAAAAGAAGTACAGTGATAATGCCAGCACATGAAGCGACATCCACTTTAAAAAAGTGCAACGGAAATACAGTTGTCCCTTACTACACTGCTGTTCGAACATCGCTCCCTCACTCTTTTGAGGTTTTTCAAACATTAATTAATTAATAAATGATTGTTTTGTTGTTGACTATGGCAAGTTATTATATGTAAGCAAGTTGCCCGAATTAAGCATTTTCAAACAAAGAATGTCTAAATACACTAAAATCAAGTCCTAGGTTCCCAAAGCGAGGTATAATTGTCATAGAGGGTACATGAATAAAGTGGAAAAACAATTAACACCTCTCTCCCACAATTACAAGTGTACCCGAACGCCACCTCACAGTCAAAGCAGAAAGAAGAAAGGAGATGGCAATTAAGTTCCTAATTGCTCTGTGTGAGTCATATAAATAAGTAAATACGTTTGAGGATTGTGTTTTAAGAGTCTTTTTTGTGTATTAAGAGCCTTTAATCTTGAATGTTTAGTTTACAGTATATTGGCGTTCCAATAGCCACTCTGTGAAAACCAGGGATGTCCCTGGATCGGGATTGGCTGCCGATCCGCTGTATTTTCAAGATCAGATAGTATCGGCTTCCGCCACGAGATCGAGCTGATCCGGTGTCGTAATTCTGGTTCTCACTCCACCATGGTAGATGCTGCAAAATGCACCTCAAAGCTGCCTGCCACTCGACTCCCACCACCCGGAGAAAAAAGAATACACAACACCACCAAGCAGACCTGTCCGCGGTGTGACTTGGTGAAGTTAGTTTAAATTTTAACTGAAATAAAGCACCATTTTCAGTAATGAGTAGTTGTACAGTTGACTCCAAGTTTAAATGCTAATGGGGAGGCGGTGCTAATAGAGGCCGTGACATTCTTCAAAAGATGAAGTGAGCGTGCTTGGGGGAAGCGGTTCCTCAGTATGGCGTTGAAAGGAAAGAAGTGACAGTACAAACGTAAAAAAGGCATCAAGTGTGACCATCATTCCTCATTAAAACAGACCAGATAAAACCAACATGTTTGACAGCTGAAAAAAAAAGTGACTGAAGGATTTGGGACCATCTCTCCATTGAAGTGTCATGTGAATTCATTTGAGTAAAATTTGAATGAATGAATTAACTAACCCACCCACACACACACACACACACGTGGAGTGACTGAAGGCAATGAAGTTGTTTTCTCATTCTTTCTCTGAGGATTATGATGCAAACATTTAGTTGAGGTTGCAACACTTGGCAAGCTGAAGCATGCCCTTCCTCTGACTGGATGACCTGCTTTCACTTTCACTTATATAAACCTTAAATAGATTTTATGAAAACATCCTCTTTTGAAGCACCCACACACTCACCTGTTGGTTAACTGGGAAATTGCGGTTGATCTTTTTCACCTGTCGATAACAGCATAAACAAGTCAAACACAAAATATGCCTCAAAAGTCAAACAAAATGTTGTGTGATGATAACCACTGACTCAAATTTAATTAATTAACTAATTAATTAAGCTTTTGGAATCTAATGTTGGGGTCGCACGATGGTCGAGTGGGTAGCATGCTGGCCTCACAGTCAGGAGATCTGGGTTCGAATCTCTGTTGGGCATCTCTGGAGTTTGCGTGTTCTCCCCGTGCGCATGTGGGTTTTCTCCGGGTACTCCGGTGTCCTCCCGCATTCCAAAAACATGCATGAATAATTGGCGACTCTAAATTGTCCATAGGTATCAATGTGAGTGTGAATGGTTGTATGTCTGCCCTGCGATTGACTGGCGACCAGTCCAGGGTGTACCCCGCCTCCCACCCAAAGTCAGCTGGGATAGGCTCCAGCATACCCGTGACCTTAATGAGGATACGCGGCATAGAAATGGGTGGGAATCTAAATACTGTAGTCCCATCTAGATTATTACCATTACTTTATATTTGTTTTCAGCAAACTATTACTATACTACTGTTGCTATTATTACTGAATGGCGCTTCACTGTGGCCGAGCCATTCACACCGTGGTTAAAATAAGTGCCGGGACACCTTTTTACTGTCATTTACATGACTGTATTACTTTACTTGTGCAGTAATTCCATTACTCTTTTATTTTTCATCCTCACAATAGTTCATTTTTGTCCTTATGCCTCATTTTCAATCATTTTGAACTGTTACACCACGCCATCGGCCACAGACCACGGCATTGGCCACCACCAGGGGGCTCTTTACCGTGGCTGAGACATTCACACAGTGGTTAAAATGAGTGGCCGGACAGATAGGGCAAAAAGGTATTGCCATTTTTTATTGTAAATGGGTAAACACTGGGAGCTAATATCTGCCAGCTAATAGTAACATTAGCTTGTTAACAGTAATACTATTTCCTGCTAGCATTAGCTAAGCAGCTATTTGCATTGTGTGTGTGAGAGGTGCTAAGCTAGGTGCTATGTGGCTAATGTTAGCATCGTTGCTAACACTATGAAGTTATCATTGATGAATGATATTAATTATTTAGCTAGAGCAAGGAGTTAGCTAGAGCAAAAGGAGTTTGACCCCGAAGCTTAAATTAAGGCTGCATGTGTCCTCCTGCTGCTGTTGGAAAACTTTAAGGAGCCAAGACAACAGTCAAGCTCAACAATGATGTAAGTTATTAAAATAGAAAAAACAAGTTGTGATTACTTTAGTCAATTGCATTGTATTCTGCCGTTCCAAAGGAGTTGATGTCATGTTGATGTGTTTGTATTTTACAGCCGTGTGCTACAGCTGCTGAAGTGCAGACTACAGTGGAGCTACCAAGCACAACTTGCCTGGTTGTCCAAGGTATTCTTGATGTCTGGATTTCATGTTGATACTTCTAGCTGCTAGAAATAAACTATACACTGCCTTTCATGAAAAAAATACTTCATTTCGGGTGATATCATGAAGCCATCTGCTTTGGACTGGGACAAGGAGTCATGGGTCCACACCCGAACTTTGTTCACGGTTTTAAGACACATTTTGCTAATCATCGCATGTTGGGAACACCAACTAATTTACTTCTATCTATGTTATATATTTATTTGTAAAAATGGATGGATGAATGGATATTTGTACATGGATATTAAAACACAATTCTTTCAATCTGTCTATGAATAAGATACAGTATCAACATACCCTTGAAGGCGAATAAATTCAGGACAATGACCAAAATATTGCTTTCTGTGAGCAATAAGTTGGATGACCAAAATTGTTTTGAACATTATTTAAATAGTTATTCACGCCCAATGGAAAATTATTATATATACATATATATATATATATATATATACATATACATACACACACACACATATATATACATACATATATACATATATATACATATATATGTATATAACACTATACCCCCTTACACAACCAAGCCCTGTATCAAATCAAGCTACACTGTATTATTTCTAATACACATGAAATGGAACCCAAACATCTCAACAGACTTAAAAGCAATGCCCCAATGCCTACCCATACACACCACACGGCATCACCACACTCATAAATAAACAAATGAATGTAATGTATGTATGTAAAGTTGAGCATAGAAGAACTACTGCACAAGTAAAGTAATACAGGCAAGTAAATGCCAGTAAAAAGGTGTCCCGCCACGCATTTTAACCACTGTGTGAATGGCTCGGCCAGAGTGAAGCGCCCCTTGGTGGTGGCCAATGCCGTGGCTGATGTCGTGGTCTGTGGCTGATTCCATGATTGCTGTGGTTAACTACTGGCCACGGTGAAACGCCCCCTGGTGGTGGCCAATGTCGTGGCCATTGCTGTGGTTAACCATTGGACACAAAATGAGCTCTCCCTTTCTCAATAGTGAATAGTGAAAACTGGCTTACAGCATTTCACCTCTAACATCAACTACATTGTCCATTCATTTAAAAAACAACTGGGTTCTCCCTTGGATATATAAATGCAAAAATGTGTGCTGGTTTAACGATTGATTAGTAAAGATGACTAGGATCATTTGACATTTCACCTCATCTACCTCAGCCATCCTCCACCACGATAAAATAATAGCGTTCTTCCTTAAACATAGAATTAGGGATGCCGGATAGTTTTCAAAATCAGCAGTGCTCTTTCTTCCTGCATATATATAGAGTACAACAAATGAGGAAGCTGGGCTGAAAACAACGAACCTCTTTGGATGCAGAGAATAGTGCTTTAGTCGTCATGGCGACAACATTGACGTTTCACCATGACCTACACTCATTGTGTATATTGCTTTTTAAACACAAGTGAGAAAATATGTGCGTGAGGAAACAAGAGAATGAAACATTCACACACTGGTTGAGTGTGTTGTACATTTGTCACTCACACACCTTTGCAAAAGGCCTCCCAGTGCTGGGTTGTTCAGGCCATGCTGGCTGTGTGTCATCGCTGTTATGTTTAATGCTGTGTCCACTCCAATTAACTGAGGCTCCATTATTCCCAAAGGACCCCCTCAGCCCTTCCCCCATACACACACACACACGCACACCATCGTGATAATTACACATGTCGTTTTTTGGGGGGGGTTCTGCCAGTGTCTGTACTCCACTTTAACAAGCTTGTTTTCATTTGCTTCAAGCCGAGGTGGAAAGATGAAGACATGCTGGTATGACCAAGGAGGAGCTAGCAGGCTCCCTGCTAGTCCGGCTAGACAAACTATGATGTTCTTTTTGTTCATTGCAAACACACATGTGCTGTCACTGCACTGTCATCTGAACGTGAACGCGTGTCTATATCATGCAGTGACATTTGCAAAAGCAGACAGCAGCACTGCCACACATTTCATTAGTGGCTCACATGGGAAAGGAAAAGTAAAAAAAAAGAAGGCGGCGATTGCTTTATGCTCACGTTGTGCTTGGTGAGATTGGAGATGTTGCTGCCTGTCGCCTGAAGCCACTCCAAGCAGTCCTCGGCCGTGGGGAACTGGAGCACGCCACTGCACACACCGTCCACGGCAATGACCTGGAAAGCATTTTTCCTTGGAAAGACAAAGCAGGACAGAGTGGAATGAAAACAGGAAACTTTATGGGCAGCTCTACAAATACAAATAATGGGATATAATTCACCATGAGGATGCTTTCAGGGGACATCTCTGTATATGTACCCATATTATAGATTATTCTGTAATTTATTAACCAGGATTTATTCGGGTCATTATGACAATAAATGTGCTCTGAGCGCTCCCGGGTGGCTTTTGTTACCTCCCACCTTTCTGGCCCCGCGGCAGCATGGGCTACCGCTGAATGAGAGCGTCAGTCGGCTATCTGCTCATCGTATGCTGCTTTTTCAAGGTCCATGGAGCAGGTATTCCAAAAGGTACCTCCGAGTCGCGAAGGGTCCCGCGCTCTATTCCAGCTGCGCCAGGGACGCCGGAGCGTGTCAGACTATGCCATCGAGTTCCGGTCGCTCGCGGCACGGAGCGATTGGAATCCATCCGCGCTCCTGGATACCTTCTATTCAGGCTTATCGGACACCATCAAGGACCGGATGATTCCCCTGGACACCCCGGATCTCCTCGACAACCTCATTGCTCTCGCCATCCGGATCAATCAGCGCCTCGCCGCCAGAGAGGAGGACAGGAGCCTGCGCCGGGCGCGTAGTTTGGCCGCCAGCGCATGGCAGCAGTACGACGACCCGAACGCAAACGTGCCCCTCTGGCATCCAACCGCCCTGGGGGGGGGGCTCCCCGCACCGACGCTGGACAAGCCTATGCTACTGGGGGGGGTTGTCTTCCTCCGGCCGAGAGAAGTAGACGCCGCCAGCTTCGCCTGCGTCTCTACTGCGGTCAGGGGGGCCACGTCGTCGGGAACTGCTCGGTCCAGCCAGACCGCCTCCGCACTCGGTCAGTCGGTTCCACGCGTCCGACGTCTCCAGGGGAGGGTTCTACACCGGTCCAGCCTACGCTGGAGCCGAGTGGTGGCCGGCTACAACTGGCAGGTACACTGTCCTGGTCCAACAAGGACATAGACATAGTAGCGTTTGTTGACTCGGGGGCGGACGACTGTTTAATTGATGAGACTTTTGTGAAGCGTTTCGCTATTCCCGTAAAGTGTCTACCTACCTCCAGAGTCGTACATTTCCTCGGCGGTCGCCGTCTCGCTGACGTCACCCGTCAAACAAATTTTCTGTCGCTCCGCTTATCCGGAAATCATAATGAATCCACAAGATTCTTTATTATTCCGTCTCGCGCCGCACCCGTTGTTTTAGGTCTCACCTGGTTGCTCAAACACAACACTCACATAGATTGGGCTAAATCCACCATTGTTAGCTAGAGTGTTTTCTGCCACACTAATTGTCTCAAATCGGCGTGCCCGCACTCTGACCCTATTCGTCACCCTATTTGCCACCCCCGAAGTTATTGATCTGTCCTCGGTTCCGCCCGTCTATCATGACCTGCGGGAGGTTTTCAGTAAAGACCGTGCCCACTCACTCCCCCCGCACCGCCCCTACGATTGCGCCATCAATCTCCGCCCGGGTGCTACTCTCCCGGCGTCGCGTCTGTATAAGATCTCCCGGCCCGAGAGGGCAGCGCTCGAGGACTACATTTCATCGTCGCTAGCGTCCGGTCTCATCCGCCCCTCCTCTTCACCGTTGGCGGCGGGTTTCTTTTTCGTTCAGAAGAAGGACAAGTCTCTCCGTCCTTGCATAGATTTCCGTGCCCTCAACGAAATAACCATTAAGAATAAATATCCTCTGCCTTTGTTGGACTCCGCTTTCTGTGCGCTCCACGACGCCAAGGTTTTTACTAAATTAGACCTCCGTACCGCGTATCATCTGGTCCGGATCCGGGAGGGGGATGAGTGTAAGACGGCTTTTAACAAACCTCTCGGACATTTTGAATATCTGGTGATGCCGTTTGGACTGACCAATGCTCCGGCGGTTTTTCAAAGTTTTATTAATGATGTCCTTCGCGACGTGCTGGGGTGTTTTGCGTTTGTTTACTTTTACGACATTTTCATTTTCTCGCCCACTTTGGAGGAGCATGTTCTGCACGTCAGGCTGGTTCTCCAACGGCTCAGGGAGAATCGTTTATTTGTTAAGGCGGAGAAATGCGTTTTTCCCGTGTCCTCCACTTCCTTCCTGGGGTTCGTTGTGGAGGAGGGACAGCTACGAGCCGACCCGGCCAAGCTACGGGCCGTGGTCGAGTGGCCCCCTCCTACATCAAGGAGGCATCTCCAGAGATTCCTGGGCTTTGCCAATTTTTACCGGCGGTTTATTCTGAACTTTAGCCGGGTGGCAGCGCCTTTTACGAGGCTTACCTCTACTAAAGTTCCGTTTGCCTGGACCTCAGATGCCGATAATGCGTTTGTGAGACTCAAGTCGTTGTTTACCTCCGCTCCAGTGCTTGTCCACCCTAACCCCTCTGTTCAATTTGTTGTCGAGGTGGATGCTTTTGACTGCGGCGTGGGGGCGGTCCTCTCTCAGCGTCCGTCCGGCAACCAGAGGCTGCACCCCTGTGCCTTCTTCTCCCGCCGTCTGACTCCTGCAGAGCGGAATTACGACGTTGGCAACAGGGAGCTATTGGCCGTCGTACTGGCACTTTCGGAATGGAGGCACTGGCTGGAGGGCTCGGAACTTCCATTTGTCGTCCTGACGGATCACAAGAACTTGGCCTATCTCCGCTCGGCTCAGAGGCTGAACCCCCGGCAGGCACGGTGGGCACTGTTTTTGGCCCGGTTCGACTTTCCGTTTCCTTCCAACCCGGCTCCGAGAACGGAAAGCCCGATGCTCTCTCCAGGGTGTTCTCGTCGCCGTTGGAAAAGTGCCATCCTGAGACGATCATCCCCGTGTCATAAGTTGTCGGGGCGGTGCAGTGGGAGATAGAGAAGCGAGTGGCGGATGCGTTGAAGGACGTTACTCCACCCAAGGCCTGTCCTGGGGTCCGCTTGTTTGTTGTGCCTGGGCTCCGCTCCGACGTGCTCTGTTGGGCGCACAGTTCCAAAGTGGCCTGCCATCCAGGGGTCTCCCGGACATCTACCTCCTTTCTCAACGGTTCTGGTGGCCCTCGCTGCAGGCGGACGTCAGACGGTTCGTGGCAGCCTGTCCGGTCTGTGCGCGGAACAAGACGTCCCACAAGGCACCGGCGGGTCTCTTTCGTCCACTCCTCGTCCCCTCTCGCCCTTGGTCCCATGTGACTATGGACTTTGTCACGGGGCTTCCCCCCTCCAATGGGTGGACAGTCATTCTCACGCTGGTGGACCGCTTCTTCAAAATGGCTCATTTTGTCGCGCTCCCCAAATTGCCGTCTGCCTTGGAGACAGCTGACCTGCTGGCTCGTCATGTGGTCCGGTTGCATGGTATTCCGATGGACGTCGTCTCCGATAGGGGGCCTCAGTTCTCATCCGCAGTGTGGGGGGCATTCTGCAAGGCTCTGGGCACCTCGCCGAGTCTATCGTCAGGGTATCATCCACAGACTAACGGCCAGACAGAGCGAACTAATCACGACTTGGAGGCCGCCTTACGTTGTGTGTGTCATCAGCAACCGGCTTCTTGGTTCTTTAACCTGACATGGGTGGAATATGCTCATAACACTCTTGTTTGCTCAGCTACAGGTCTCTCCCTGTTCCATGCGGCATATGGGTATCAACCCACGGTTTTTCCTTCTCTGGAGTCGGAGGATGCAGTTCCCTCGGTAGCCACCCACCTGCGACGTGCCCGCCTTACGTGGCGTAACATCCGGGATGCTCTGGTCCGGACGGCGGAACGTAACAAGCGGCTGGCCGATCGTCACCGCTCGGAAGCTCCCAACTACATTCCAGGACAACAGGTATGGCTCTCGACGAGGGACTTGCCCCTACACACGGACTGAGAAGAAGTTGCAGCCCAGGTTTATCGGTCCTTAAACCATTGAACGAGTGATTTCCCCATCCTCTGTCCAACTCCGCTTACCTGAGTCCCTTAGGATGCACCCCACATTCCACGTTTCCCTGGTCAAGGCCGTCGCCACCTGCCCCTGAGTCCTCCAGAGGTGCCTCCTCCTCCGCCCAGGTTGGTCGACGGCCACCCGGCATTCACAGTCAAGGCCCTCTTGACTGTAAATGGACCACAATGGAAGAAGGGGCAGGCGTTTCCAGTATTGGGTTGATTGGGAGGGGTACGGTCCTGAGGACCGGTCGTGGATCTCCCGGTCGCTCATTCTGGATCCGGCACTCTTGGCGGAGTTTTACGACTGGTTCCCGGAGAAGCCAGGTCGCACGCTTGGGGGCGTTCGTTAAAGGGGGGGGTACTGTCACGCTCTGGTCTCTGCCTGCTCGCGTCTGTTTGTTTTTTCTTCTCTCTACAGGAGTCCTGCTGCCCACCGGAGCCGGGGCAACGGAGAACACCTGAGAGGGGAGGAGTTAGAGAGTACTTAAGCGGATGGGCTGCAGCTGGAAGACGCTGGTCGTTGAACTCGCAAGCTTATAACGCCGACACCAGTTTTTCCCTAGCTACTTCCTCGGCCCATTTTTGTGTATGACTGTGGTGCCTTGCTTTTCTGTTAGTTTTTTCGCACCACCACCTTTTGTTCATTGACATCAGCTGCAAATAAACACTTGTCTCCGCATCTGGGGGTCTAGTCCTTTGCCAACCCGTAACAGAGCGACCAGCCAGAAAGAATGGACCCCGCGGAGACCGACTCTTTCAAGCGGACTCGCCGGAACTTTGAGCGGCGCATGGGCCAACAGGAGGAGCAGTTTAGCACGCTGGGCACGTGCATAACAGGCCTGGCGAAGCGTCAGGACACCAGGTTGAAGACCCTGGAGGACCAGCTGAACGCCCTCCTAGCTGCCCTACAACTCAATGCGGCTTTGACGCCCCTTCCCGCCGCAGAGGCAACCACGGCACCCCAAGCCGGCTCTACGCACCAAGAGGCCAGTGCACCCACGTTGTGTCCACAGCTCTCCAGGCCCGAACGCTTCTCCGGCAACAAGGGAGACGTGCGCGCATTCCTCACCCAGTGTGACTTGCATTTTGAGCTGCAATCCGTGGCGTTTCGCTCTGAGCGCTCCCGGGTGGCTTTTGTTACCTTCCACCTTTCTGGCCCCGCGGCGGCATGGGCTACCGCTGAATGAGCGCGTCAGTCGGCTATCTGCTAATAGTATGCTGCTTTTTCAAGCTCCATGGAGCAGGTATTCCAAAAGGTACCTCCGGGTCGCTAAGCGTCCCGCGCTTTATTCCAGCTGCGCTAGGGACGCCGGAGCGTGTCAGACTATGCCATCGAGTTCCGGTCGCTCGCGGCACGAAGCGATTGGAATCCATCCGCGCTCCTGGATACCTTCTATTCAGGCTTATTGGACACCATCAAGGACCGGATGATTCCCCTGGACACCTCGGATCTCCTCGACGACCTCATTGCTCTCGCTATCCGGATCAATCAGCGCCTCGCCGCCAGAGAGGAGGACAGGAGCCGTAACAGTGAGCCTATCAAATAGTTTTTAAATTATTTCTACAATTATTTATATTCATATTTAGCTTTGCAATTGTAGTGTTTGTTTTTAATGCTATTTGTGAAACATTTTAGAGTATTTTGAATTTTTTATCTATTATTTTTTATTTATTTAGATATGTATTGATTTATTTATTTAAATGATACTAATGATGATAAAATACATACTAATTTTAAAATATAATAAAATAAAATAGTTTTAATCAAAACAAATCAAAATAGTAAATGTACTATGTTTTATGGCTAATTTGTTTTTGTTTAAAGAGAAATGGTTCATTGTAGCTATGTATCGTCAGAGACCCATGCTACTCCTTTATGATATAAACCCCAAAACAATCTCTGTTAACTAATCTCCAGCAATTTTATAGCTAATCTTCATTCTCACAGTAAAGCCAAATCAGCAGAATGGCAGATTTAGTCCATAATACATTTAATAAACAACTGTGCTCCATTAAGAGTCAATGCACATACATACTGCAGTGGTAGCACTCATGGAAATGTATCCAAGCACGGCTTAATAGCTAAACAAATCAAACAGTGTTTTTGTTTAAAATGTCTGCCCAAAAGCAGATGGTCGCTGACACTGACACAACTGATACAAAAAAAACCCATCATGTGGCTTCTGTCGGGATGTAAAACTAGCTCTTTGTTACCTGCACACATCAGAGCCCGGCATATGCTGAGAGAGACGAGAGTGCAGCAGCGGTATGAGGCGGAGGTCCACCCATCTCTTCTCCCAACGGAGCCCAGGGGATGTGGGCCACGACGAACAGGACAGTGTGTCCTGCCGAAGGACCAAAATACAACCATTATATTTTTTAAGGACCTACTGCAGAAAACTGCTATAGCTGCCATGCTATAAACTGCTAGTCAACAAAACTTAAAATGACAGGAGTACACAGCTATTTTTAAGGGAGCTACTGAAAAAACACGAGTCAAAGATCTTCTATATGAAAGGATTTGCTCTGCTGTTTTAAGTAATCTGCTGCGCAAATTGCTAGTTAAAAACTCTTTAGAGTATATAACTGTAGTGCCTAGCTGTTTTTTGGATTATACAGAAAAAAAATACTAGTCAAGGATCCTCTATATGGAAACAGTGCCAAGCTGTTTTCTAGGAATGTACATCAAAATGCTAATCAAGGATGCTTGACTTGACACGAGTGTTGTGCCGCTCTTAAGGACCTATGTGATCCTCTATATGACAGGAGCATGCTATTTTTATGAACCTTCTACAAATTGATAGTAAAAGATCCTCTATATAACATGAGCCCTGTGACGTTTTAAGGGCCTGCTGTAAAATGCTATCTAAGAGCCTCAATATGACAAAAACACTCTGCTGTTTTTAGGAAGGCAGAGTCTTAGGACACAAACGTGGACAGTTCCATCACCGTGACTGAGGGGGGATAGTCCAAAAACTCCCCAGGGGCTCTCAATGTTGAGGGATTGTCTTGGCTGACACGTTTCTTCAACATTGAATGGAAGACGGGAACAGTACCTCCGGACTGGCAGATTGGGTTGGTGGTCCCTTTTTAAGAAGGGTGACCAGAGGGTGTGTTCCAACTATAGGGGGATCACACTATTCAGCTTTCCTGGGAAAGTTTATTCCAGGTTGCTGGAGAGAAGAGTACGACTGTTAATAGAACCTCTGTTACAGGAGATGCAATGTGTTTTTCGTCCCGGTTGTAGAACACTGGACCAGCTCTACACCCTTGCGAAGGAACTGTTTTAGCTCAACTGGTCTACATGTGTTTTGTGGACTTGGAAAAGGCATTAGATTGCGTCCCGTGTGGTGTCCTGTAGGGGTGGTCCAGGAGTACGGGATTGGTGGCGTGCTACTGCGTACAATCTAGAACAGGAGCCTGGTTCGCACTGCCTGCAATAAGTTAAGCCTGTTTCCGGTGAATGTTGGACTCCATCAAGGCTTCCCTTTGTCACTGATTCTGTTCATAACTTTCAGGGACACAATTTCTAGGCGCAGTGTTTTTAGTGTCAGTTGTGTCTAGCGCACCTTAGGGTCTCTTCTCTGCTATTTGCGGACAATGTGGTCCTGATGGCATCATCAGGCTGTGATCTTCCTTGTTTACTGGAGTGGTTTGCAGCAGAGTGTGACATTTCTGAGAGGAGACTCAGCACCACCAAATCCGAGGCCATGGTTTTCAAGCGGAAAAGGCTGGATTGCTTCCTCCAGGTTAAGAGTGAGGTCTTACTCCAGGTGGAGTCACAAGTGAGAGAAAGTTGGAGCAGGAGGTCAACAAACGGATTGGCACTGGGTCTGCTTTAATGCGGTCACAGTACCAGACCGTTGTGGTGAAGAGAGAGCTGAGCCGGAAGGCAAGACTCTCAATTTACCGGTCCATCTACTGTGTGTTCCCACCCTCACTTGTAGTCATGTGCTTTGGGTCATGACCAAAAGAACAAGATCACAGTTTCAAGCGGCGGAAATTTGTTTCCTCCGAAGGGTGGCGAAACTTACACAAAGAGATAGGGTGAGGAGCTTGGCCATCCTGGAGGAGCTCAGAGTAGAGATGCTGGTCCTTCACATTGAGAGGAACCAGTTGAGGTAGCTCTGGCATCCTCCGGACACCTCCCTTCCCAGCCGGGACAAGGCACAGAGGCCGACCTTGGACATGCTGGAGGGATTATGTCTCACAACTAGCCTGGGAACGCCTTTGTGTCCTCCCGGTAGAACCGGAAGAGGTGGCCGGAGACCGGGACATCCAGATTTCCCTACTGAGACTGCTGCCCCCACGACCCGTGACCCAAATTAAGCGGGAGAAAATGAAATGGTATGGATTAATAAAGTATATATCTGATAAGTGTCCATTGTGTAAAATGAGATGTTTACACAAAAAGACACACAAACCTTGAAATCCTACCTAAACTCTGTGTTACCAATGTCACTGGTTAGCTCTGACGTGTAGACGTGAGATGTTTTTTTTTCATCACTGCTGCAGTCAAAGTAGTCCAAGTAGAAGCTCCAGTAATTCTACACATTTTGTAACCATTTTTCCTTTTATGACACCACACATTATGCAAATACAGTAAATAATAATACAATGAAACATCTTAAACATCTGCACACATATTTTGCAGATGTACTGTATTATTTATAGTCTGTAGAGCTGTTCTCTAAAATCCTGTTTGTCTATTTTTTAGATGGTTCAGATTTGTTATAGAGCAAAGGGCCACTATATGACTTCTCCTATGGACATGCTCTCACCAGATAGCCCAGCAGCCCAGTGAACCCATCCATTATCAATTTCACAATATTTTTTTTTATTCAAGGCTCCAGAACATGGAGGGACAAGGCAAAATGTTGGTGCAATTTTTTATGGTAACCAAAAAACATAGCTAACCGAGGTTCCACTGTACTGCCAAATGCGGTGCCAAATGCCAAAATGCAAAAACAAACACCCTCTGGCGATCTGCTGTTTTTAAGGATCAGACACTCTAGTCCAGAGTTTCTCAGTTATTTTCTGTCATGATTGAAGTCTGAACGTGGTTTAAGTTGTTGCTTCGGGGCAGTATCTGTGGTTTTAGGCTGCCTGCTAGCTTACTAATTGTCTTCGGGGGCCAGCGGTCTATGTATAGTGCGTAAGTACCCACCATATGTAACCGCATGAAGACTTAGAAGTATAGATAGTGGGGGGACTTAATATTTTAAAACTTTCAGGTTTAGTGCCCACTGTGCACAGGCAATTTTTGCTACTCTCTCGTCTGGGCTTTTGTTTATTTTTTCCGTTTACCTGGTCTGCATTTGTACAAATGGTTAGTGTTGAAGTTCATTGCTACTCCTTCTCAAGAGGTCCTGGATACTTGCACGAAAGAGCAACTTGTTTGCTGAGTATTGTGGCCAAACCTGCCGGTCAAAGCCTGATCAGAAGATCAGAAGCCTGATCAGATCTCAGAAGCTAAGCAGGGCATGGCCTGGTCAGTACTTGGATGGGAGACCTCAGAGGAACACCAGGTGCAACAGTGGGAGGAAATAAACTTTCCTTGTACCCTTAGGCAAGGCACTTCACCACATTGCCTAGTATGAAAGTGGTGTGTGAGTGTCGGTGGTGGACGGAGGGTTTGATGGCGCACACTGGCACCCTAATTTCCGTCAGTCTGCCCCAGGGCAGCTGTGGCTACATAGTGGTTTACCATCACCAAGCGTGGTGTGAATGAATAATGATGACTTCAGTATAAGCGCTTTGCGAGGCTATGATAAAGCGCATAACAAGTGTAATTCATTATTATTATCCAGTGGCAGTGATTAGTGACAAGTCTTGAACAAACTGATGTCCTTTCAGATGCAGGGAATAAATCTTGAGCAGCAAAAGAAAATGTTGATGTTGCAGTTGGAGAATGAAGAAAGGAAACATTAATTGGAAGTTAACAATTGGAGGAAAGAATTCACAAGGTGTCAAGGTCTGAGTGTTATAATGTTGTAAATAACTTAAGATTGTTGCCACCAGACACCCTGATTCATTTTTTTGGGTCTTCGGAGAGTCCTCAGCTAGAGGTAGGTCAGATGCTGACAACGCGTTGACGGTTCAGTGCATTCTCACGTGGAAAGCTCAAGATTATTCGTCTTCACCCACAGAAGATAGCTTTAGCTATTCTAAAATACCATGTGCCGTCCTCAATGCTTATGAATATGCAGTGTTGCCAACTTTGCGATTTTGTCGCCCGAACTGGTCTCATTCCAACCCCCCTTGATGACATTTTCTTAAAAGCGACTAGCGACAAATCTAGGGATTTCTGTCATTGTTGGAATTTTTTGTTATTTTGGGACTGGTGCTGTTCACAGGTCCACACTGCCCAAAAGCAGTCAGAAGCCAAGCCTATGCCCTACACTGAGCATGATGTGGAGCTCTATGCATAAAAAGTGCAAACATATTATTTTGTTGACATGACAGACAGTCCTAAATTAATAAACAAGAATCAATTTTATTTGTAGTTCTAAATGTAATTAAGGTGGTTTTGCACACTTGATCTGGCAACATTTAGGGCAGTCAATAGTTATTTTTCTTTTCTAAAAGGATGCCAACAGTATAAACTTGTTCCTGAGGCGTATAGACAGTGTTATAGGTCCTGTGATACATAAAACAGACAAACAAATGTGGAGTTTGCCAGAGACCTAGGCATTCATTTTAAACACTGGTTATCTGCCTGTCTGTCGCTACCTTCGATGGGCTCCATGAATTATAGGTTTTGGAGCAGTTTAAAAATATGCTTCCCGGTAAAATTGCAACATTAATTAATGAAAGAAATGTTTCTACTGTGTCCACTGCTGGCTTTGCAGTAAATGACCTCGTGTTGCTACATAAGTGTAACTTTATGGAATGTGCTTCTGCACTGTTAAAAATAGACATATGCACGTTGAAAAATAACAATGACGCTTCTCAGGAATAGTATACAGTATGTTTACTACACAGCTAACTGCAGTGTATCCTGCAGAATGAAAATAGGCCTAATACATAATCTTCCTTCCCAGTTATCAGCATGTACCAACTTTGAATTGATGAAGCACAGTACCGTGTTATTAGGATGGTAGTTCAAGTGCAGGCCACTATCACACAAAGGAGACGAGGTCCCACTGCTCTGGTCACTGGGGATGCCTGCAAGTACAAAAAAACTATCTGTGAACAAAAAACTTTTTTCTGGTAGGTTTCCGCTGCCTTGTGCCAATTTGTATTCAGTTGGCCGTCCAGTCAACCTGGCCTATTTAGGCTTATGAAAGACTTTTATAAAAGCTCTCAAGTCTGATGACAGGATGAAGCTTTCCAATGCAAGAGCAATCAAGAGCGCCACTATGAGCTTTGTCATTTTGCTTCACTTTATAGTTGAGTCACTTAATATGTGCCATGTGTCCTTTTTGTTGTTCTTATCTTGTTAAGCTAAGTAACATCAAGACAAACACATAGACATAAAAAAGCCATTCTGTACATATATTATACACTGGAACCTTGGTTAGTGTTATTAATCCTTTCCAGAATGTCTCACACAAACCAAATCATTTTTCCCATAAACAAATATATAAATCCAATTAATCCATTCCAGAAAGCCAAAAATTGTCACGATCTGTATGTTTGTCTTCGTGACAGTTTTGGTTTTCATGTGTTTCTGGGCCGTTTCCTAATTTCTTCACACCTATTTTCCCTGCTATTTCTGTACAGGTGCGTGCGCCAGTCGGGCGTCGGCTCATTGTCATTTGTTACTTTTTCCCTCCTTCCGTATCGTTGTTTTGTTCCCCCCGCTGCTTCGCAGCATTATCATTAAAAGATTCCAGCAAACCCTACCTGCCTGACGTCCAGTTATCTGCATCCTCTAGGTCGTTACACCATGCCGCGACGATACCGTGACAAAAATGTTAACACAAAACAAGTTGTCATTGTTTTGCAATTAGTTTTACATGCATAAAACAGTTCTAAATGTTTATAAATGATGAATGAAAGGAATAAAATAACATTTAAGGTTAGGTTTACCTTAACTGAGGACATGATGATTCTTGACTGTGACTGTTCCCAAAGACACCATGTGGCAGCGGGATCAACACAGACACCACATTACTGTTTTGCCATGAGTTGTTTCTTGAATTCCAAAATGTTTCTCATTTTACTGTAACCCAAAATGAAACCAACCAAAATTGCAAGTGCAAGAACATGAGAAACACTATTGAAATCAAGAAATAAGTCATGATAAAACAGAAAGGTGATGTTTGCCACATCGTGTCTTTAATGAAGGTCAAAGTTAACTTAAATGCTCATTTATCCCCTTCATTAATAATTTATGTGAATTGTTTTTTGCATGTAAAACTATAATTGTAAAACTATAGATACATGTAATGCTTGTTTGTCTATATGTGCCCTGCGACTGACTGGCAACCAGCCCATGATCAGCTAGGACAGGCTCCAGCATACCCCCTGACCCTAGTCATGATAAGAGGCATAAAAGATGGATAGACTGTGTTTTGTGTTAACGTCAACTGCTAATGACATAAACAGGCAATGCAGCTGACTTCTGGTTCTTGTTTCAAGGTTGTGGCAACCTAATAGGATGCTAGCAAAAACGTTTTCTAAAAATACATTTACTCATTAAATACCATAAACGCCAATATGTTTTTAGAAAGCCAGGCAAATTCAGTTTCAAAATGCAACAATAAGAAATAGGAGAGAGATTAAAATCTTTAGAGAAAGCAACTTATTGTAAACAACCTGTCATGTTTCACATTAAACTCCTCCTGCTTGGGCTGTCGGTTCTCCCCTGCCTTCTCCTGGGCGTGTTCTTTTTCTTTTTCAGAAGCCCAGCTGGAGGAGGGATGACTGGGCGCACCTGGCGTTAATGAGACTCATTCACTCATAAGCAGATGGACAGATCCTGGCAGATGCTATATTATCTGCTATGAAACCGCACGTAGGAACTGCTTTCCTTCTACTGATTTGACCTTTTTTGCTATCTGCGCATACCTCACGTGTGTTTCAAGTATCTTCTTTTTTTGAGGACTAAATAGCTCCAGCGTCTCCCAGAAAGGTAAACCAGTGCTCTCAGCTCCTCAGCTTGGCAACCTCTGCACATGTTATGCTTTTCTTCCATGGTGCCATTTTTTTTGTTTTAGTCTTTACAGCATCATCGCCCTTAGTTTGTCCTGCCTAAAAAGAACTGATTAAAAATAATTTCTTACCTGCTCACCTGCCTCCTTCCTCTGCATCTGGGGTCCAGTACCAGCCCATTCGTAACAGAATAAGCCAGCCTTTTCATGGACCCCGCGGAGGTGGACACCAGTAAGCTTGCTTTTTGCCATTTGGCTCAAAACATCAGCAAGCAGGAGGAGCAGTTTGAGACACCCGGTCTCGGCAACAAAAACATGGGGGAGCTTCAGGACTCCCGCCTCGAGACCCTTGAGACCCTTGAGACTCAAATCCAAACCCTCCTGTTGGCACTTTAGCTAGGATCCCCAGCAGTCCCCCCGGCCACGGGAGTCGCCCACCAGATCAAGCTGCCCCACCTCCACTCGATGACAGCGCACCAGCCGTCTGCCCACAGCTTCATGTCGTCCGGTTGCACGGTATCCCCTTGGATGTGGTCTCAGACAGGGGGCCTGAGTTCTCCTCTGCCGTGTGGAAAGCCTTCCGCAAGGCCCTGGAAGCTTCCCCCAGCCTGTCATCTGGATACCATCCACAGTCCAATGGCCAGACGAAGAAGGCCAACCAGGAGATAGAGGACGCCATACATCCCACGAGCAGCCTGCTTCGTGGTCAGTGAAGCTCAAGTAGAACCAGCGTGTTTATCTTATGGGCATGTTCTTTTTCTTTTGCAGAAGCCCTATCTCAAACTGGAGGCGGGACGACCTGGCCTGGGACTCATTGACTCATAAGCAGATGGACAACACCTGGAAGATGCTGGATTATTCGTAGTGAACTGCTCTCCTAATGGTTTGACTTTTTTTTGCTGTCTGCGCATACCTCACATGTGTTTTAAGTATATTTTTCTTTTGAGGACTAAATAGCTCCAGCGTCTCCCAGAAAGATACACCCAGTGCCCCCCGGCTCCTCAGCTTGGCAACCTCTGCACATTAATGCCTTTCTTCCATGGTGCCATTCATTTGTTTTATTTTTTTACCACACCATCGCCCTTACTTTGTCCTGCCTAAAAATAACTTCTTACCTGCTCACCTGCCTCCTTCCTCTGCTTCTGGGGTCCAGTACCAGCCCATTCATATCACAACGATTAAAGTGAAATAGGCTGTTCATCTGCTGATAAAACGTTTAAGACCAGAGTAAAAAAAAAAAAAAAAAAACGGGTGAAGGGTAAAAAAAGGGGTCAGTAATTGGTAGCTGCGCCATTCCCGTTAAACTCCTCAAAATTGGTTTGGGTATGCTTGATGCCAGTGTCTCCAGGAGTGTTGGGAATGTTGTTCCAGGTGGTGAAGTTGGCTTCATGGAGAGCATCCATTTTTTTAAACTTCCCATGCCATCCATTCCCAAATGTTCCAAATTTGATTTGGATTTGGACCTCACAGAATGGTTCAAAAGAATGAGGTTAAAAAAACAACAACTTCATGCCGAACGGTTGTTCACCGCAAGAGCTCCGATATTGCCACATTTTTATAACTCTCTGGAATATCTTCACCACAATTGTGTTTGTACATCTGGAAGAGAGTGTCGAGACTTACTCAAATGGGTAAGAGGCACATTTCACTATAATAGAAATAAAAAACAGGGTTGAGAGCAGCTAGAAGGCAAACTACCTGCCTAGCTGCCAAACAGAGGTTAACCACAAACAAGCCGAAGGATATCATACATTGGCATCTGACACAAACAGAAGGAAAAGCTGACACAATTGGCTTCAACTAGGACTGGCGTGAAGTACGGAATTGTTGAAAAAACTAAATTGAAGCACAGACGGCAGTTCTAAGTCAAGTTAATAGGCTTAGTGCTACACGCCGTTGCTTAGCAGCAGCCAAAAAACAATGCCAAATAAAAAAAGAATGGGGCAGTAGCTAGGCTCGAAGTACACCGTAAATGTTACTCAAGAGAATACCATAGGAGTCAGCTGTCCTCATATGCGAATTTACTAATGGAGAGGTAGACGAGGAAATTGGCCGCAATGGAAGAAAAAATGGAAAAGAAATCCCGGGAAAACACACAGAGAATGCTGGAAATTCTGAACACAATGCGAACAGAAATCAACAAAGATTTTGGAGAAAAAATGGAAATTCGGAATGCAATGCAAAAGGAAATCCACAAAGAAATTAAAGGAAACATTTATAAATTAAATGGCACCATTAAACAGGAGATTCAACTCCTGAAAGTAAAAAAGTAAAAAAAAGAGGAAGTAAAAAATCTGAGAGCAGTGAACAATGCATTATACAATATTAATACTGCTGTAGGCACTGCTCTCCAAGAAGTCAAAGAAAACATGGAAGAAAAACACAAAATCATCGAGCAACTGAAGACCACCATTGATGACATGTATCAGAACAAACAAATGAACAATGTGATCGTGACAGGGTTTAGGATCAAACCCAGGACGTACGCCACAGCAGTAGGGAATATTATAGATGAAGACGTCGCTGCTACTAAGCGGCAAACTGTTAATTTTCTACATTCAAAGGAAGTGGAAGTTGACATCAACACCATCAGCACCTGCATCTCACTGTATGGTAAGAATAGCACCACACCCGTCATCATTGTTAAATTCACAAACAGGAAATTCCAAGTCGCACTCCTGAAGCAGGGAAGGAAGCTGAAAGGAACAAATGTCTACATGAATGAGCATTTGACAAAACATAATGCTGAACTTGCCAAGAAAGCACATGACTTGAGGAAGCAGGGACGATTCAAAGCTCTTGGAGCACCAACTGTGAAATTTTTATTAAGTTAAATGGAGGACCAGAAGCGAGAGTGCTTGTTGTCAAAAACATCAAGAACTTAGAAAAATACTAAAGACCACATCAAAACAACAACATGGAAAAGGAAAACAATTCAAAAACAAGAAGGACACAGAGGGAAATATTAGAGTCAATAATTTTTGGAAAAGCCATTTGCAAGACACAAGGAACTGATCAACCAGATGCACTGGAACTAAGAACCGATCAAACTACATTTAACGACACTCATAACACTACAACTCGCTGGACAAGAAGATCTTCAACTGGACACCTTTAGTCTTACAGACCACAAACATCTGGATCTGTACAAAGACATAGACACAGACACAAACTTTTTTTTTACATCAAAAATGCCTGCCACTACTACACGGTGGAACAATACAACAATAATCTAAACTAGATAATAATCTAAAATAAATTGTCTATTATAAACATAAACAACAGAAGCATGTACGCAAATCATAACATTCATTTTCTATACCGCTTATCGTCATTAGGATACCCCATCTGAGTTTGGGCAGGAGTTGGGGTACACCCTGGACTGGTCGCCAGTCAATCGCAGGGCACATATAGACAAACAAAAACATACAACCAGTCACACTCATACCTATGGACAATTTAGAGTCGCCAATTAAGCTAACATGAATGTATTTGGAATGTGGGAGGAAACCGGAGTACCTGGAGAAAACCCACGCACGCACGGGGTGAACATGCAAACTCCACACAGAGATGCCCAACGTAGATTTGAGCCCAGAACCTCCTGACTGTGAGGCCAACATGCTACCCATTCAGCCACCGTGCGGCCCAAATCATAAAAAACATCAGGCAATACTTGAATCAATTCAAAGAACCCTTCAAAGTAATTGCAATCTCAGAAACTTGGATAAAAGCTGACAAGGACATGGATCTTGAACTGGAAGGTTATGAAATGAACTGCATCAATAGGAACAACAAAAGCGGAGGAGGAGTGGCTGTGTACGTGGACAAACATCTGAACCACAACATGGTAAAGAGCATGTCATTTGCTGTTGACAATACTTTAGAATGCATAACAATTGAAATTTGTTCAGAAAAAGGTAAAAACATACAATAAGTTGTTTGAAGAGAACACCTAAGTCAAGTATGTAAATATTTGAGGACTGTATTAAGGCAACCTTTTCAAACATCAACCAAAAAATCAACTTTGTTTGTGGAGACTTCAACATTGGTCTTCTGAATCCAAACAGGCAAAGTAGATTAGCTGACTTTGTTGATACAATGTACAGCCTGAGTTTATATCCCAAAATCACAAGACCAAGCAGAAGAACAGACCACAGTGCCACGTTAATTGATACCATATTCACTAATGAGTTTGATAACGACAACTAGTGGCCTTGTAATCAATGACATCAGTGATCATCTTTCAGTGCTCACAATTTACAACAAAAACTACAAAAACTAAAGATGGAGGACAAAAGAAGTTGGAAAAGACTACGCACAGAGAACAGCATCAGTGCTTTCAAAAAAGATTTGGACAAACAAAGATGGGAGAGTGTACAGTGGAAGCAATGTGGATGAAGGACACTTTCCAATGACTTATATGAAGCTGTACGATAAGCACTGTCCATTGAGAGAAATGTCTAATAAGAAAAAGAATAATAATCAGCCATGGATGACAAAAGGTCTGCAAAATGCCGGTAAGTTGAAAAATACATTATATAGAAAATTTATAATTCAACAAACAAACAAAGCCGAAAAACATATAATAAAAGTTAAAAATATTTTGAGAACGTGCAAGAAAGAATATTATAAACAACTAGACCTGTGCAATTTCGGGGGAAATTGCGTGTGAATGCTGGCAACGCTGGGGCTAAACTGCAATGCCGCTGCATGCTAACGCCCAGCATAATAACTTAAATGTGGCTTCCCTCTGCTGCATGCACCCTCAACTACAGTCCACAAACACGCACACACATTCTCTTTCTATCAAAACAGCTAAACATGCTACTAAGCTAATATTAGCATGTTTGCATATTTTAATACTTAGCTGTCAACTATTATAACTGTATAATTCTGTATTCCAATGAATACAGCTAAAAATGCTGCTATGCTAATATTAGCAAATTGGCAAACAATTTGAGCACTTTGTGTTGGCCACGGTCCTCTCGACGTTCGCGATCGACTTATCACTACACACACGCACACACATCTGCTGCAGAGCGTTTATATATGTTTTTGTCTATGAAAAAATGCTCCTACATTAATATTAACATGTTGCCGTCTTTTGTCATTAGGCTATCACCTAGCATAATAGTAGAAATGTGTCTTCCAATGAAAACAGCTAAAAAATGCTACTACGCAAAAGCTGTAGTGGTGTGATTAAATTTGGCTTACAAAAATCCTTTTGGAACAAATTAATTTCGTATCCTGGGGTTCCACTCTAGGTGAAAACCTACGGGGGTACTTCCTACTTCTTTTGGACATGTGGAACTGTCGATTGTATTAATTGATGTATTCTATAATTGTAATTTAAAATTATATTGTAATTGTAATTTACACGCATGTTCAAATAAAATTAAACCATTACCATTACCATTACAATTCCTCTGCAAGAAGTCCTTTTTCAGGCGGCCTTTGTGAGCTGCTGTCCTGTTAAAAAAGCCATTAATTACTAAACAGACAAAGGCCTTCAGTCATGAAGGATGCCATCTGCAACATCTCTACATAGCCAACTGCTGGTAACGTCCATGCTCAACCTGAAACTCCATTGTTAGATTGAAGGAAGAAGAACCCCAGATGGCGCCCTCTCCACTGTGCCGTGTGGAAAACATCTCGGGTGAGATCTCCTTGTCATGCCAATAACTTTGTAAGCCATTAAGACAGATAAGGATACATTTTTTTCAGAGAATAAAACTTTATTCCACCTTTCCACCTGTCCCATGTTTGGTGCTCTTGTGCAAATTCCAAATGGGAAATTTTGTGGCACTGAAGGAGATGAGTTTGAAAAAGTTTCAAATGACTACTACGTCCAATCTCAGCACCAATGGCGCACTGCAAGTGGCCTTGCTTATGGAGCTCAACAGAAAATGACATTGAATACACATTTTTGCAAAGATTTTGGATGATTTTTGCAAAGCTTCACCTGCATCCCGGGATACAGGACAGGGATATTGAGTCGTGAATGGTCTGTATCACGTGCCTCAATTGCTGAGGCAGCAACGTGGTCAGTGGCAGTCATGACGGCAAGACTCAAACCCGATGGTAGAAATCAGAGCTGCCAGGGCTGCCGTCAAGCATGAATGGCTTGTGGGGCTCCTGAAGTAGCTGAGGTACAGGCAGGCCAAGTGGCACGCAGCTTCGACAGCATTCAAGGCAAAAACTTAGGTTTGGGAGGAGTTCATTGAGGCCATTGAGCCAGAAGAGGTTCTGGCAAACCCTCCAACGCCTTTAAAAGGGAGAAGCAGTGCCGGTGGAATTGGTCGGTGGAATATTTTGAGGACCTTCTAAATTCCCTGGGCATACCTTCTGAAGAGGAAGCAGAGTCTGAGGACACAAAGACGCACAGTTCCAACACAGTGGCTGAGGTATCTGGAATACTCAAAACAATCCCTAGTGGCAAGGCTCCCGGAGTGGACAAGTTTCACAACTTCATAGTTCACAGTTCCTTAAGGCACTGGATGTTGAGTGATGGTCTTGGCTGACACATCTCTTCAACATTGCATGGAAGACAAGAAAGTCTATTTCAGGGTGTTGGACAGAAGGGTACAACCATTAGTCCAACCACAGATACAGGAGATGCAATGTGGTTTTTGTCCCAGTTGCGAAACACTGGACTAGCTCTACACCCTTGCAAGGGTACTGGAGGGAACGTGGGAGTTTGCCCCTCCGGTCTACATCAGCTTTGTGGACTTGGAAATGTTCCCACCCTCACCTATGGTCATGAGCTTTGGATCATGACCAAAAGAACAAGGTCGTGGGTACAAGCGGCGGAAATTTGTTTCCTCCATAGGTTGGCTAGACACACCCTAAGAGATAGGGTGACGATCTTGGTCATTCAAGAGGAGCTCTGAGTAGAGCCGCTGCTTCTTTACATTAAGAGGAGCCAGTTGAGGTGGCTCGAGCATCTAGTCGGGTTTCCTCCCGGCAGGTCTAGGATACGCTGAAGGGTTTATAGAGTATCTCACTTCTGTCCTTCCCGGGAGTCTGGACTTCCTTACTGAGACTGCTACCCGGAGGAATGGGGAGGAAAATGATCTGGAGTGATCTGGAGTATAAATTAACCAGAATTTGTATCATTCTACTACTACATGACAGACTACGGCTACTAATTTCAAAAGATGGGTGAATGAAGTACATTGTAGTCTAAAGCAGTGGTCGCCAACCACTGGTACCGGGCCGCGGACCACTTGATACTGAGTCGCACAAGACATAATGAACTATTTCTGTTTTATGTATTATCTGAGTCTGAATGAGATTTTATTTTGAAAAATGACCGGATTCTCTTGGTTACGTCTCGGTCACTTGAGCTCCAAAATGTAACCGGTCCCCATAAGCTAGCAAAATGAGTAATAATCAGATATGGAAAGTTTCTTTGCAAAGGAGAAAAGGCTCAATGAAGAGACAGAGGAAGAGCCCAAGACTTCCAAAGAGAGAAAGCTTTTAACAGACAATACCAGGAGTCCTACTTGAAATATGGATTTATCGCAGGGGTTATACCCACATACCAAGCCCTGTAATGCAGGGCTTGGTATGTGGGTATAACTGGGACTGGGTCTGGGACTGTGGGTATAACTGGGACTGCTTCGGTACTAGGAGACCGGGCACCAGAAATTACTGTTGGCCACTACATCAGTAAATGGAAATGCACTGATAACCGTACTTGGTGGCAAACTATTGATTAGGCGTTATGGTGAGTTCAAATCTCTTGTTATTGCTCTTTCTTTAGCAATATTTAGCACTTTAAGCACCCGCCTTACCACTCCCCACCCCACCGGGCTGCAGCATAATTGTCAAGCGCTGACCGGTCCACGGTGATAAAAAGGTCGGGGACTAGCGGTCTAAAGTACATGTGCAAAGTACAGATTATGTCATTCTCTAATTTGCCAAATGGCACTGTGTGACGTCATCTCATGTTTTTAAAGGAATACTTCGCTTTTTCTCATATTTAGAATGTTTCATTTACGTAACACGTCCTGCATATTTCAGGCGTAGTGACACAGTGTCTGGCTCACAATGCCTTAGGTCACTCAGTCGTCGTGTGGAAAAATGTATGCTAGGTTATAAATTATGCCTCACATGTGTATAGAAGTTGCAGCAATAGGCCAAAAAGTTTGTCACCTTTGAGATTCCACGCTCCAAACTGACTGAAGCAGTAGACACTGGCTCTCAACTTTGACCAGACAACATTGTTGCAAGACTCAGCTAGACGCCTGTTTGCTCTCAGCATTTGTTATGCGAAGGCGTCTCATCAGTCAGCCTTATGGTCTCATTTTGTCAATGAAATGTTTAGCACTAGTGTTGTAGTGTTAATACATGATAATGCTATGAGAACAGCATAGTTCCACAATAAATGGATCTGCAAAGCACCCAACATGTTATTCTCTGCCTGGGGGGAGTACAAATAAAAACTACCATGAATGAAGAACTTTTACAGCACTTGAATATAAGCCACACCCACCAAATTTAAAGAGAAAAAAAATGTTGTACACATATAGGCTGCACTTGTCACACAGGTGTCCTGGTTGTGACATCCTACCATCCTACACTCGGCGTTCCAAGCGTCACTCGTTAGCTCCACCGAGTGAAACTTGGAATTATTTTTTTGATCGGAGTTCAACATCTGCCACCGTCCAAGCAATCCAGGCAGAAGCTGTAGTGATTCTACACTTGATCAAACTTACCTAATAAGATGTGTCAGAGCAAAGCACGATCACTGCGTAAGACCTCAAAACATGATATTGGCATCCACTTTCCTACTCCAATCCACTATTCCCTGAGTCTGCACTTTAAGCATCATGGAAACTGGAGTTAATATTTTCCATTAATAATAATAATACCTGGCATGTTGCGCTTGGAGTGGTTGTGGTGGTTTGATAAGCTGTCTTTCTTTTACCTGCCGGCTTCAGTCCTTTGCAATATTTGCAGAACACGAGGCTGTCTGAAACTCTAGCCAAGACAAGAGTTTGATCCAATCTGAAGCTTTTCTAGCAGCGTGGGTAACAGTTGTGCTAAGTGCAAACGTTAGCTATGTCCTGTGGCTGGACACTGTCTATTGTCCGCAATTTCACATTTCCTCTCATATTTCTCTCACCAATTTGGTGTCACTTTGCGACTCGAATTTCATTTTTCACGGGAGACAACATCAAGTCAACTTTCGCTCCAACTGATAACCCTCAGCTCCGACAGTAAGTGCACCTTGTGAGGCTCCCTTTTTATTTTTTACACTATTTGTAGGCGCATATGCGAGTGAAATGCTCGCACTACACAGCCCTTGAACATGACGTTCTTGATTTACGGGTTTTGGTTTCGTTTTATGCAGCGGCAGACGATCATAAGTGGGACTTATACAATAAAAAAAACATTCATAGTATGTCCTGGACTCCTTGTAAATGTGCTCTGATATTAAAGATAATGTGAAGTACGTGTAACTGTACATCTAATATCTCACTATGTTGATGAACAGATGCGTTCAAATGTGCAGGCAAGTCAGCTGTGGCATGTGTGTATGAAGTATGTTAAGAAGCAGATTTGCCCTGACAGTCGCATTATAATGTATCTGTGAGAGAGGGCGAATACGTAGTGCCAAATCTAAAAGCAAAAGAAAGCAGTAGCTCCAAATCAGCCAAACCTTTGTCAGTCCAAATGTAATTGTAGCGGGCTGCCACAAATAATTGACTGTACGAGAAACACTGGATTTATACATGAAGACAACAGGTGGTACCAAATTACTCTACAAGTGAGACGGAGTCTTTCTCACTACCACTCAGGCACACACTAGTGACCAGGTTATAAAAGCAGCTGCAACATGTGGTAACCCGCAAACAACAGCCTGCAGATATGCTGCTAATTTTAAGATAATGCTGATCAATGAAGCAGAGTCATCAAATAACATGATATGATGAGCAGCTCAGAAATATAATTTTTTTATATATGGAAAAACATATTCATGGTCATCTAATATTCAGTGGCGGTTCTAGCTCTGGGCCACATGAGCAATTGCCCAACGCGACATTTGCTTGGGGGCGCCACCAGGGAGAAGAAAAAAAAACAGTCCTATGTATTTGTGTTCAGCGCTCATTTCCTCTTCATGTCAGGATATGTGTGGCAGGTGGGCACCCTCTACAGGCTGTATACTCACACCCCCATGCTGTTTAGACGTGAGCAAACAAACCGTCCAACACCAAGCGAGGTGAGCTCACTGATGGGCCACAGCCCTCAGGTTAATTGCAAGGTAAAAAAGTGTGAATTACAACACTAATTGCTCAAAAATGAAACATTTCTTTCTTAATATTATATCATTGTCATTATATTGCAGGCCATGGGTCTCGAACATTTTATTTCACTACTAAAATGGTAGATAAATTGGCCAATACCAATGCTTATTTTTGATATAGTTACAGTATTTTTTTTTTAATCTACTTACACGTGCAATCCTCACACAGAGGCAGTTTAAGGAAGGCTGGAGTCTTCTTGAGGAAAGAAACAGCCAGAGTGACTTCTTCACCAGCGTTCCTCAAAACCTGAACCTGGAAAACACAAATGTTTTTTATTCATGCAAACAATAATACACATTGTTTATTATTGTTTCTAGTGATGACTTTCTAGTGACAAGTTGTTGCAACAATGTCATGACAAAGGATTTGTTCAACAAATGTATGAAACCTGGAGTTGATGCAAATCAAAAAAGCTGTTAGGAACCGACAGCTTACCACTTCCTCGTGGCGATAGCTTCTCACGTTTATTCCATTTATCTGCAAAGAACCGCACAGTGTGAGTGTAAATATAGTGCTGCTGCTGGCAGCTCACCCTGCTACATGATTAATGAAGCCAGCACTGAAAACTATTAGTAGGAAATTTACGTCCATCAATGCAAAGCTTGATGTTTATGGCTGATAAATGATGTATCACCAGCATGGAGAGCTTTTCTTTTTGGAATAAACCGAATCTGCTACGTTACATCAATATTGTTGCCGTTAGGACTTTTATTTGTTGTGACTACATATTTGCCTCGACAAGTCATAATTCAAACTGTTTACTTGATCTACGCTTCACTTTGAGGGGTAATTAATCAGTATTCCAGCAAAGGTTGGACACAATGTATGGCATAAATAGCTTAGGTCACATTAAATCAATGTAAATGCTCTATATCTGCGCCATTCATATTCATATTATACAGCATTATTCATTTTAAAGTATATCTGTTATAACTTAACTGGCAAAGAAAGAAATAATTTTGGATGCCAACAATCATTATCAAACTTAAAGACATGATCATTATCGGAGGGAATGAAAACGGATTTTACTGTTAAATGCGGAATCTCGCGAAAATTGACATCATGTGAATGAAATGCAGTCATCGAGAGGAGAAGGAACGTTCATGTGTGGCATTATATGACGGCTAAATCGTAGTTAAATCTCATTACAAACACTACAGTAAACCGCCTGCTCCAATGTTGACAGGACGATAAAAACCGGCGAAAGTTGGCGGATATTTCTCTTAGCTTCCTTACGTTCACGCTCGGAAGCTCGCATGCTAGTGAACCGTTTTGTGTTTTACCGCTTTAATGTACGGAGCGTTTTACAATGCCTGATGACGACGTGCAGGTTCCGAAACAAGATAAGAAACACGTTTATTTTTGCACCTTGCTCGTGAGCCGTAAAGAGACTTTCTCACACGCAGAACATCCTTCCGGCCTTCAAAATAAGAGTACCGTTTGACACATGTTTAACTGCGTGTGATAAAAATATGTTACACATGCAGCTGGAATTGCACGAGTGACTGCATCTTCCTTAATCACAAACACGGGCTTAACGGTCTGTAGAAGATTTTGTAGCAATGTGTGCAGAGGCTGACATCCCATTCGAAAAGTTATCCAAGCTACATTCATTTTTTAATTACTGGGCTAAATTGTCCATTGAGGCATTGCATCAGTAAATGCTTTATTTTGGTTTTTGTTTTTATAATTAAATTACCTTTTATTTCATAACACAAACATCACACACATTAAAATAAGTGTAAAATGTAAAAAACTGAATTCTAGAAAATTAAAACGGAAAAAAACAGTATTTGGAAAAAATAAAACGGAATTTGGGGGGAAAAAAAGCTAATTTCATAAGGCTTTGATATTGGCATCAGTATTGATGTGCCAGAATATCGATAAGAAAGGCATTATTGAGCCTCTCTACGTTCAAACAATCTATTTACTGCTGCATGCGGACTAAATGCTGTTGTAGGGTAGCATGACAATGTCCATATTTGTGTCGACTATACCTGAAGAATACTATCGCCAATGAAAAGGAGTCCACAGAGTTCAGCTGGGAAACAAAGAAAGAAAATACAGTTAAAAATACAATCAGTTTTAAGATTAAAGTGTGTACATAAGCCACCTGCCATAATTTCTCATGTATAAGTCACACCAGTGTTAAGCCGCACCCACTAAATTTAGGGAGAAAAACGGATTTGCACATACATAGGTAAGCCACACCGGATTATATCTCCATGTCATAAAAAGACATATTGTGGCCTTATTAAGAACCAGGCAGCTCTTTATTTGACAGTAAGCAATCATGAACTATGTAGCAACTTCCAACAAGCTTATCAACCCACCGGAAAGTGTAACAGTCTGACTCACGTGTCTTCTTAGCAATTGAACACTCAAAAGGTAGCTAAGAAATATACAAAACAAGTATCAATACAAGTTTGAAATAAAAAACAACTATTTTAACTTCTTCGCCTAATCCATTGTTTAATCAATGGCTGCCATCACTGCCCGCCACCACAGGGAGCTCATGACAACCGACAATTTCCAATGAGATGACAAGCTCGTCGTGAGCTCCTTTATAGCTTGTGATTGGCTCCTGTTAAAGAAAGAGCTACCGTTTCCTCACTGACTTGCACAGTATTTAAATGGTTAGTAGTAGTTCTGAAGTATAGGAGATGTCACGAGATTAGAACATGGTTATATATTAGACGCACCGCTGTGCAGCCCGCAGAGTTAAAAAAAAAAAAGTAGTGGCTTATACACCATAAATTACGGAAGCTAAAGCTACGATATACCTTTTTGTTCTTTGGATATTTTGGATATCACCACAGGTATTTTATGCTCTGCACCGCCCTGTGAGACACATTAGAATAAATGGAATGAGCACCACAAAACACCCGAAAGCATAACAGAGTAGTCAATAAGACTTGTGGCTTCATCTAGTCTCACCAGCAAGTACCTAAATTACCTTGATGCTGAGGCCAAACCCTCCGATCGTCTGTCTCCGGATCGTTACAGTCCTCTCCTGGAAGAGAAGCAGTCAAGAAGGAAGAAATGACTCTAGGATAAGGAAGGTCGGTGTCGTTTTCCTACACTTATTGGGGTTTTTTACATGTCTGAGTGTTCTGGAGCATCTCATTCCCTCCACGTATTATTGTTTTAATTTACCAGCAGTTTTCCAGCAATCACCTGCGTTTCAAATGAGCGGCTGCCAACTTTGAGTCACAGCCGACTGTGACACTGTTGTAGCTCTGCGTGATCTAATTTCTCCAATCTGTTGTTATGCGACTAACTCCAAATCATTGAAGTGTAAAAATGACACCACACTCTTAATAAACCTTTCTCAGTAATAATAACACAACAAAAAAAACTATGCAACTGCGGTACATATTTTCCCAATTTCTTTTGTTGTTGTATAACAAATAGCAGCCCACTGATGTGTGATTCCGGGAGTGAATTGATTCTGGGGACCCATCCACAGTGAATTTATTACTTATATATTTACTTATTTTCCTTGCTAGCATATTGCTTTTCCACTGGTAAACTTTATAGACGCTCCCTAAGTTATTTTCTCAGGTTTGTCTGAGTCTTAACTTTACAAGAAAATGTATCTCTTAACTCCTTTTTGCTTTAAAATAATGTAGTGGAACCATTAAAGGAGGTCATAGAACGTGTACATTCTACCACAGGTTTATAAAAAAAATATGCTTCAGTAAATGTTGTGAAGAGAAGAACAGGAAGCCATGCAAAGTAAATCTCATACTTTAAACTTATTTGGCATTCTACAGTTGTTAACTTGGTTTTACACTTGTGTGGCAACTGAAACTATTATTCATTCATTCATTTTCTTTGCCGATTATCCTCATTAGGGTCACGCGTCTGAAACTATTAAAAGAATTTAAAGAAAACTGCAGGGTTTTTTAAATCTTGCCCATCATCCACAGTTGTGCAGAGCATGAACACACATGCCATTCCTTCTTCTGTGCGTTCTAAAGAAAGAAAAACAGCTAGCATGGGGCATCTAACAATGCACGTAATGGGACACATCTATTCCGCCTAATTCTGGGTTTCAACCACACGGCCTAAAGGCATTTTACTTTACTTCCGGTGAGCAGATGGGGGGCAAGCATAAGCTTCGGCCATATATACACTCAATAAAGCAAATAACAGTGCATGCCGTTTAAATTATTTGCTCCAATTGTGTGAGTGTACATGGTTTGACAACATAAATAGTCAAAAACATGACGATGGAAAAACAATGAAATCTTATCTCAGCGTCAAACATAATGAAACACGTCTAACACGCGTTTTTAACACCAAATCAATCTGTATGAATATGTTCTTCAGTATGTCACTGGACATTCTTCCAAATGGCTGCATTTCACTTGTGCTGGTTCCGTCAAAGTTTTAACTTTGATTTTAGTACAAATTGTGTTTATATTTGCTCACTGTAAACTAGGGATGTCCGATAATATTGGTGGGCATTAAAATGAGATATCGGTTGATATATGTATCAGTTTTCATTTGTTCGGTTATTGCTTAATATGAGAATCGGAAATTGAGAGCTGCATAATATCGGCATAAAAGCCAATATTGTACAATCCTACTGTGAACTAAATAAAATACTTGGCAACAGGTTTAGCAAACAAAGAAACAGGTGGCTTCTCTGCGTTTTTAGTGTTGTTTCCTGAATTTTCCCCCCGTTACGATATGAAAAGCAGAGGCGAAGACGCACTTCGAGGTCAGCCGGGCACATGTTTTATGTTTTGCAAAAGTGACGGGATGACAGAGGATGACTCTGATTGAATAAAATTTCAGTAACTACTTTTGCCTCCAGGTTTGGCATGTTTATGGCTGTGGTTCCCATTGCATTTATGCGGTTACTTGAGTATGCATTTTTTTTATACGAGGTTGTGTGGACACCCTTTTTTTCATAAACGGAGAAGGAGAGGGAGAAATATGCGGTTTTACCAATACCCTGCTACATGTGGACAAGGCCTTAGTAAAGGAGTTTTCTGAAATACATATTTGAACGATTTTCACAGCGCATGTATACTGTATTATGTATGCTTTGGTCATTCATTAAAACTAACACTGGTTTAGCATTATTTACACGTACAGTAATATTAACATTTGACTTCTTTGTCTGTTAGTCTAATATTAATAGTGGTTAACTTATTTTTACACATGTGGTAATTCTTAATGCCCAAAAATGAGATTACTATTGTCTTCATCATCAAAAGTAAGACGTCAAGTTTAAATTGAATGGTCTGTTAATGGAATTAATGTCATTATACACTTGCAATAATTCTTAATGTTAAAAACCTTTGACATTCATCATCAAAGTTAAGACCACTTCCTCCTTCAAGGCTTGTCGAGACTGACGACAAAGTGGAATTGCAAGTCATTCTGGAGTGTGGGGCTAAAAAAAAATATCAGGACAATGCCTGGGTATGCCAGTTGAAGTATTTTGTGGCACTTCTGGTCATTTGACGGTTCGGTGACTTCATTGTTCTTAAAAAGTAGCAGTTTGCTAATCTACATGGCAATGACAAGCATTTTCAAATTTACTCACTAAAAATACCCTTTCAGGGCACGCAAAACGCCATTTCCTTGTGGGTAAGAGGCTAAAACAATAAAATACTTTGTTGTTTTGACCTTAACACATTTCTGTGTGGATAATGTGATATTAACAGCACAACAGGAAAACAACTTGTTTTCACTTGAGTTATTATGTTCATATTTTGTGATAAAAAGGCTATTTCATCCGGATGATGCTGTGATTTATTTCAAAAGAATATATTATGTCACATTGTTGGGTTCTTGTTGTTTACTTTGCTATTCCTATCATAGCATATCAGGAGTGCACACTGAGGCAGTGTGTGAGTAATGTCAGTGATTACTTACGCTGGAATAGAAAGGTTCCCCCGACACACAGATGACATCTTGCTCCTGAATGGTCAGAATATCTTTAGCCAAGTGCAGTCGAATATTAAACGGCTCCTCATTACCTTCTTGCATCAAATAAATCCCAGTCTTTGTCTGCGAACATTTGGAGAGATAACATAATTCATCAGGCCGCGCGCCGCTAAATTAAGTGGCCATGAAATGAAATGTCGGCGACACGTTGCGAAAATGAACATGGAAATGTAGGCGGCCTTTGCTCTAGCTTGCAGTCGCAAATCCACACAATCCTTCAAAAAAGAAACTTTTTATGTCTGCTGCTAACAAATTTAAAAGCTGTGAAATTGAGAGGGCTCTGTTGTAATTTTCCTGCATTACGCAAGCAGGAGGACTGTGAGTGTGTGCTTCCAATCATCCATATAAACATGCACGTTTGCATACATTTGCATACTGCCATCGCTCCCCTCTCTGGCTAATTACGATTCCTGTCTGCCCTTGACTTAAAACGGTCTAAATAAAGGAAGCACCTTCACCTGACAAGACTACTAATAGAAAAGGAGCCACTGGTGTCAGCATCCTTGTCAGCCAGGGACACACCAGTCATCAGTTAACAAGGCAGTGCTGCATGTTTGCAATGCACTGCAGGTCAGTTATCTTTCACTGGTAATGAGGAACCTTGGGCCCGCAGCTAGCTGCGGCGTGAGGAATGGAAAACACTGGCGCTGTACTAAGACGAATGTGCATCTGTGAGCGCCATTAAGCGAGCAAAATGAGGGCATCGCTGCACAGAGGCGCGGGTCAGAGAGCGCTTCACATGGATGAGCGCTGGTGACCTGTGGTGGAGCTCGTGTTGTTTGTAACTGGCCTCATCTCTGCCTCATATTACTATCACCGTGCTCGCCATACATGCCATCATTATCTCCAGCAACATGCATGTTTTTTTACACTGCAAAAACATCTCCTTTCGAGCATACACAGATAACTATATACAGAAATAAAGTGGTGCCACGGCCAAAAAAAACAAAATGCTCCCGATTCACAGGTATTGATTAAATGTTACAAACCTCTTCATTTAAGGTCTTGAAATCCATGTGCTACTGTGCAGTGGTAGGGGGATGCTGGAAAAGAAGACAAACACAACAGATTTATAGAGTGGCTGCAGTAAAAAATTAAAATAAAACAAAAGTCTATTGCCAGTTTAAAGTGCCATTGTTACACCGATAACACTTCTGGAATGCATTGAAATGTTGTCACTATCGCAATACACCTACAGCAGCAGAACAATGAAACTTAAAAAAAAGTCTGATAATGTGTATACAAAAACAAAATATCAGCTCCGTCCATGTCTGGAGTTGTTCTTATTCAAGAAACTATAAGATTGTGCATATATTGCATCATCAGAAATGTATTATGTATAATGAAATCTTGTTGGCATTTTTATACTGCAAGTTGACAGTAAAATACTAATTGTATACTTTCATAGCAAATTGTGAGAAAAGTGAGCAAAAAAACAAACAAACAAAGAGTTAGCTAACAAAATGCCACTTTTACGATGGAAAAATAGCTGATATGCTTTCAATACTTCTTGCTAATAGCTCACAACCCAAAAAAAAGAATACTTCAGAACTTAGCTGTATAGCTTTGTGGTCGTGTTGTTTATTCTGTTTCATTCTGCCATTTCTTCTGGGTTTTGGTTGCTTCACGCAACATGTTATATATATAATGCAAAGGCCAGAAGAAAATACAAATACCTCATTGTGGAGTGCGACAGCCTTTTCTTGTGTACTATTACTACCATTACTTCTTTAGTTCTTGTATATTGTTTAAAAAAACAACAATAATTCTAAGCATTTTACACTGGCCTTTGCTGAAGTATTGGTAAACTTATAGCAGTTATCATAATTGTCAATTGCCAAAAACTATCTTATGTTTGTTTGACACTTTGCACAACAGCATTCAACATAATTGATCACCAAATTCTATTTAGAACATGAACTTGGCATTAAAGGAACTGCATTAAAATGGTTTCAGTGTATTTGTCAAATCTCCTGCAGTTTGTAGTTAGTATTAATCCAGACACGTGAAGGTATATTATATTAAGGGAACTTAATAAGATTGTTCGCACTAACATTCGCCCTAAGTCAGTAGAGAATTTGAACACACCCAAAGTGGCAAACAATTCCATAAACCATACGCTTCGTTATTAAATCCAATGGGTTGTAAGGGGGAGAAAAAAGTAACAGCTTGTAGTCTGAAAAAAAATACAGTAATATTGAAAAGTGTGCATGGCTTCAATATGTTGTGCCCCCCCCCCCCCACCGCAGAGGCCGCACCCCCCAGTTTGAAGACCACTGCCCTTAGGTAGTATCATTAGAAAACACTCCATTAACTCACACTGCTGTACAGATGACACAACTGTACTTATCAATGAAACCTAACTAAACTAGTCAGCTGTCCAAACTCCACGTGTCTTAATGACATAAAGAGCTGAATGGACTCACCCTCCACAATATAGTCTTCTTTAGAAACCTTGTTGTCATCTTCGATCAGGACCTTTCCTTTAGTTCCCAAATACAACAAGCATTTTTCCATTTTAGAAATATAAATAAAATAAAAAAAATCCTACCACCACCAGATGCAGAAAAACTCCAGGTTAGATTATTGTATCACTTAATAAGGTGTTAATAGGTTGCCCTAAGACCATTCCGTTAGTCCAAAATCCTGCCGCACAAGTCTTAACTGGAACCAGAAGAAAAGATCCTATCTCACACGTATTAACTTCACTGCACTGGTTACCTGTACAATTAAGAATTGACTATAAAATTATTCTCCTTACATATAAAGCACCACACGGTCAGGCACCTGTATATCTTAAATAGAACCCTATCAACCCAGTAGAACACTGCACACTAGAATTTTTAGAAGTACAATGGGAGGTCCTCTGCTATGGAACCATCTCCCCGACTCAATCCGAGGGAAGACACCCTCGTTTTTTATTTAAAAGTCAACTCAAAACCCATCTCTTTGCTAAAGCATACAGTTAGAACTGACTGTTGATACGTTAATATGTAGCAGAGACATTTCTGTATATTCCTTGGTCTAAGACTAACACTTCTGGCTTGATCTACCATGTATCCTTCTATTTTTTTGTATATCAACCCAGCTGGTCGAGACAGATGACCGCCCCATAGAGCTTGGGTTCTGTCCAAAGTTTCTTCCTTAGAAGGAGTTTTTCCTTGCCTCTGTCACCAAGTGCTTGCCCATGTGGGGTTTCAGTTGGTTCTCTTTTTGTGACCTTCATGTGTGTGTGCCATGGCATGACTGCTGTTGTAATTTGGCGCTTAACAAATAAATTAAATTGAAATTAATTTCCTGTACTGCTGAAGCTCCATGAGAATAAGAAAAATCCAAAATCAGAGATCATTAAGCAACAAGGAATAATAGATGGTAACAAGGTCTTTATAAATGTTTGAAGCTATTCTTCTATATATAGAGGACCTGTCTTATCAGTAAGACAGCGTCACCATTAAAGTTCCATGCCACCACATCTGCTTCAGCAATCCTCATTTGCATCAACCAGCCCTGCTCACTTTTAATCAGACATGACTGCCACTTGACTCGACAAGCTGCGCTTGGTTTCCCCACAGCTCCCACAGTGGGATACTTACTTCACTAGGAAAGGCCCCCCCAACTGTTTTGATGTTGAGATCAGGCCATCTAACACCCAGCTGATCCCAGATCAGAGGGGGCCTCCCCGCATCACTGTGGCACTCTGATAGCGGACGCGGCAAAAAAGAGCAATTCTGTCAACTCTCGAGGGGCCTGGCTTGGGGCGGTGTACTTCAAGGTATCATTCCGGTGCCGCTCACAGGTGACGAGCTGCTGCAGAAAACAATGTCCTGTGAGGAAACAAGACTGAATGTTGTTGATTAAACATTTCAGACTGTATGTGAGTGTGTGTGTTTGTGCGGAAGCGTCAGTTCTCATATAAACAAGTGATTCCGTCAGGAGAAGAATCCTTCAAAAAGGCCTAGATTGTAATACCATGTCAAAATGAAATGAACCCTGATTCTAACATTCTGTTTGCAAGCACACCACAAAAGGCACTGCTTGTTAGGATTCAGTGTTGGCTGTGGGCCACCCTTCTGATGAGCTGCGGTGTTGCTTTACACACATACAGTATATTTCATGCACGAAACATCCACCTCTGATTATTCGGCAAGGCGAGCCTTCATATAACTTGCAAATGTATTTGTCTGAGTCCCATCTGGACCAGGAACGAGCAAGAGGAGGATCTGAAGAAAATAAAAGCTGAAATTTAAAGCGTTGACCTTCAAGCAAACAGCCCAGAAACAGACTAAAATATTAATGTTGTGTTGAAGTGAAACTCAAAAGCTTCCTCAGAGGGAGGTCTGTCTGCTGAGAAAAATGCATCATGTGAGTTTGCAGCAAAGCTAATTATGACTTTTGCATAGTAAAACTATAGCACACCACAAGCATTTTATCAAGTTTTATGCATGAAATGACTTGACTGATTCAAAATAAATCGGGACGATTCAACTACAGAGTCCTTGTTGTCTAATTGAACTCCTAATTCACTCCTAACTCCCTGTCATAAGCTTTCTCCAGATCTACAAAAATACAATGCAGCTCCCTCTGACCTTCCCTGTACTTTTCAACCAACATCCTCAAAGCAAATACTGCATCTGTTGTACTCTTTTTTGCCATAAAACCGTACTGCTACTCACAAATGCTCACGTTTGCCCTTAGTCTAGCTTCAACTACTCTTTTCCATAACTTCATTGTATGGCTCATCAGCTTTATTCCTCTGTAGTTGCCACAACTCTGCACATCTCCCTTGTTCTTAAAAATGGGCACCAGCACACTTCTCCTCCATTCCTTAGGCATCTTCTCATTATCTAAGATCTTGTTAAACAACCCGGTCAGGAACTCTATTGCCGCCTCTCCTAGACACTTCCATACCTCCACAGGTATATCTAACTACAGTAAATCTACAGTAAATCTAAGTTTTAAAAATAATAAATATTTAAAACATTGAAAATGAGAAAAATGAAAATATCGGTATCAATATTAGCTTGAAACAAAAAATATTGTGCCTCCCTACTCTAAATCCTAACCTCGATCATAGTTCGAATCCAAACACTAAACTTTAATCCTAGTCCTCTCCATATGGCAACCCAGCCCCTGAGCAACATCGCCCAGGAGACAGAGCTTGCACGCACGCCCCTTTCTGGAAATACACGCATGGGTGACCAAAGTGTGGCGTATGGGCCATCTGTGAAACGTGGCTCAATGCAGAATGAAATAAAGAAAAACCCTGCAAAAGTGGAAAAATACAGCAAAAAGACATAATGTAGCTAGAAAAATCTAAAATGTTGATACTGACTAATAAAAACACAAAGATTTGTCTTTAAATATATGTATGTTTTTTTATTAAACATTTTTAAACTTATTACTATCAAAAGACAACTGGAGACAACAGTGAGCTGTATTATTATTGTTTATTTTTATTATTATATATACCTAATGAGGATAAGCGGCATAGAAATTGGATGGATGGATTATCATAACAGTGATTTATTTGGTCTCAAAAAATGTTGCCAATAATGTCTTTGACTGTTAATATGTGGGACAATAAAATGCACCTGCATTGTTTTTTGACTTGTTTAAATAACAATGTCTGTGCAGTCATATTTTTGCGTTGTAATTTTCCTAAAATTCATGTTAAAATCGCATCTGGTCTTGTTCTCTTGGACCCAGTCTGGTGAGATAGGTGTCTCGTGACACCCCTAGTCATTAGTGATAACAATTCTGTGTGTATTTCTGAACAAATGACCAAATATGGTTCATTGTCCCATCCCATAAAGACTTAAAAATAAATAACATTACAGAATTGTATTATTTTGACATGGACTTTCTGCATTCACTGTTCAAAACAACAAAAGCTATGCCAAAACAACAACACCCCTAAATTCTCCTTCTGTGAAGCTTATAATGGTTTATTGATCAGAGTATTAATCATTTAGTTGGTGTGGGGATTATCTGGCAGCTGGCTCAATACCTAACTTACCACTCTGGTATATACAGGGTGGGCCAAAAGTAGGGCTACTGTTAGACATTTGACATTTATTATACATTTAGACATTTATTCATACACAGAGGAATGGGCAGGAGGGCAACAGTGCAAGTGATGGAGCAAGCCAGTGATGTGTTTTAGAGTTTAAGTGCCGAGAAGCAGCAGAAGCAGTCATGTATGTGACAGATGTGCGTGAATCCTCATATAAAAATAAATGTTGCACCTGAAAAATGTCTCTGAGACGTTCACGTGCTCTCCACCGGTACATCTAAGATCCCGTCCTCTTGTCTCTCAACGTAAGAGCCCTTTTGTTGCCTTCTAAGTTGAGTCAGCGTAACTCCTTTTTTTCTTTTTTTTTACAAGCACTCCATCAGATATTTGCAGCGCCACCAATTTGCCAAAGCCTTGTTTCTCCAAATAGTGCCTCTGACACAATGGAGAGGAGATTGGCTGAATGATGCGGAGATGCTAGCGGGGCATCTCCATCTGCATGACTCGATGATGAATGGATGCTTCTCCTTGGCGACGAAGCAGCTGTCTACACAGCATTCTAGAAAATCAAGTTTTACTGGAAAACGGATGCTGGCTTTACTTCACTGCTAGCGAGAATAGAAAGTGTGTGTTAGCAGAGAGAGCAGATATTTAGCAGATATGTTAGGTCATCCTTTATGTTAAGGAGCCTTTGTCTACATTTGTCAAAATGTGTATGTGTCATGAAGCTCCTGCACTCTCCAGGCCACATGAGTGGCGGGCAGAGCAGTAAATTAGTGCACTCAATTATAGGCTGAGCTCTTGGCCTTCCTGTCTGTGATGTATGCCCTCCGCCGCCAAAAATCAACTTGAAACATGCAGCAAACTTGACGTGCAAGGTGACGATGCGCCTGTGTCAACATCTTTCTCCCACTCTGCGTCGTTTTTCTTTAAAGTCCAGTTACGCTCTTTTCCCACACATGGCTTTATTCCGGGATGCTACTAGACTGAGCAGCTTTGCATGACTCAATAAATCATTATTTGTCTTCCTGCGGGTCTCTATTCAGACTTTATAAACAGCTTCAAACAAGCTGGTTGTGCCTGCCCCCCGCCATCCCACCAACAAACACTTCTTCCCTTGATTAGACATACACCTGTCACAATAATCAATATTAAAAACATCATTCAACAGCATGATAAATTGAAACAACCTTGATGATAGTTTGAGATTGACGTATGCATGTGTGTTTGTTTTCCTCCTCTCTACCAAACAGGCTGGATGACATGAGGATTTACTCTGTGTATCAGTATCAACACCCGGGCGTATTCTACTGTGGAATGAACGGAGTGAGTCAGTCATTCAGTCTTTTTGTCCTAGTCGTGGGAGGTGGGGCACTAGCGAGTGCACACACACAGTGCTGCAAGTGAGTGTTGTGAGGAGTAACAAGCAAGCAAACGCAACTGGGTGAGCCTCCTGAATCTTTACTAATTACTCACCATAGCTATGTGAAAATATACTGCACATCGATTGAATAAACACAGTAAACAGTGTTGAATACTTGCTTCATAAAAAACCCAATCTGATGTCAATTTGAGCCCGTTTGCGCATTGTCATTTGGTGACGTGAAAAGGATTTGACAAAGACACTGCACGGACGTCGCATGGATGGGCGTGGTTGCAACCCTGACGTAATTTGGCCACGCAGAGCCACCCAGCTTAATACCTCATTGTGCACTTAACATACTTTGACCAAACTCTGACAAAACATTACACCTCATTACATGTACAAAGCATATTCCACAATAAGGGATTGTAGATGACTAGGCGTCTGCATTGACACACATATGAACGTCAGAGTATTTCAGGGTTATTTCTCCTTTTTTTTGATTGATGGATAGATAAGAGGCAGATAGATAGATAGATAGACAGACTTAATAATACTTCACCAACATTAAAATCACAATATAGCATTTGTGCGATAATCAATAAAAACAACAACACAAAATCAACAATACATTATGATAAATACGTCAATGAAGAATGTAAAATTTCCGCAATTACCGCAAAGATTTTAACAACCACAACACAAAGAAGCGGGTCAAACTGTAAAACCACATCCCAATATTCATTCATTCATTTTCTGTACCGCTTATCCTCATTAGGGTCACGGGGATGCTGGAGCCTATCCCAGCAGACTTTGGGCGAGAGGCAGGGTACACCCTGGACTGGTCGCCAGTCAATCGCAGGGCACATATAGACAAACAAACATTCACACCTATGGACAATTTAGAGTCACCAATGAACCTAACATGCATGTTTTTGGAATGTGGGAGGAAACCGGAGTAGCCGGAGAAAACCCACACACACACTGGGAGAACATGCAAACTCCACACAGAGATGCCCAACGGAGATTTGAACCCCGGTCTTCCAGATCTCCTGACTGTGTGGCCAATGTGCTAACCACTCAGCCACCGTGCTGCCCACACCCCAATATCAAAAGCAAAATCTTGCAGTTGAAAAGTATAAAAATATGAAAAAAGAAAAACAAGCAATAAGATAGTAGCAATGTGTTTTAGCAATTACACATCTAATTGTATTGGGGTTTGTTTGGGGAAAGTGGGAAATTTTAGGAGCATAAGTTCTCCTAAAATAATTAGAATAATTCTTTATTCTTGTAAGATTAAACGTTGTAGCCTTACAAAATTGACAGAACATTCGTTTTGCGCAACAATACTCAGACCCCGGACAATGACAGTAATGACGTCTGAGAGAAAACAATGCAGTTTTGATTACGCCCAACTCATGGGATGTTTCTTTTTCCGACAGATGATGTCCATGGCTAACTGGATCGGACAGCTAAATCATCTTATCAGCACAAAATCCGCACAAAGCTTTTCTGTGACACAAAATAGCATCATCATTTCTCCTAATTACACTGCATCACTGCATGAATGGATCTTGAATGTAACGTAATGCGCATAGAGTTTTTTTGTGAGAGAAACATCAGCGATGCCTGGGCTGCCGAGAGGCGGTGGCGAGGCCGGGAAGCGGCACCAGGCTGCATATCAACTTCTTGAAAAGGATTTTAAAAGGCGCCGATGCTGAACGCTGAAGGCGAGGCCACGTTGAAAGAGTCAGGGGACACATCTGCTCACAATCTAAATGTAGAAGCCTTTAACCATCTCTCAACTGGCACTGTAATTATTTATGAATTCAACCTGTCTGACGTGGAACCACTAGTCTCAGGCTGTATATGAAGCATACCTTGAACATTTTATTGATGATAATAGCAGAAAAGAGAAAGTTGTTGTTTGTCTCTCATGTCAGCCACTAAAGATCATTCAAAAGAAGCCAAAATGCAACTTTAAGAATTAAGTCGGACTATACTAGCTTTGGATGGCTGCAGCTACTTTCACAGTATCAGTCAGCAGCGTCACATTTTAATTAATTAATATTTTAAAACATGGCATAAATACTTCATTCTCATTTGGGAGTCTGACTTTTTGGAACCTCAAATGCATCATGAGCAGCTACATTTTGGAATTCTAAGAAAATATTTGAGGGTAAATGCACCTCTATAGTCACATGTGTATGTATGTGTGACCCGTGTATGTTTTGCTTTTACTTTGGCTTTGGTGAAGAAGAAGAATATACACAGAGAGTTCTGCAAAGTAATGTGCAAGATTCTAAGCAGTAACTTATCATCCAAATTAAGGGAGAATGTTTTGTTGTGTTTTCACTGTTAACAATTGTGTTACGTCTTGGCTTCGGCGTTGCGGCGACGACCCCGGGATGCGTGATATGACGACTCAGATGCAGGGAAAAGTTGTATTTTTAATAATACTTGCTGCTGTGCAGCGGTGGAGTACACAAATTTGCAGCTGACGAACAACAGTCTACAGAAGCAATTGGCAACGATTGATAATGCTCCGATAAACTAAAGGCGCAGGCACCTGAACTAAATAGGCCAAAAGAAATTAGCAGCAGGTGTGAAACCAAAGCAACGTAAAGCAGGAACAACATAACCCGGAAGAACTACAAAATGCGGAGCTGGAACTAAGGCATAATAGCAAAGAAAAAGAAGAAGCTACCCTCCCATTGGTTATATTGGTTATCTCCCATCATCCTCTTCCTCCCAATGATGCTACTTCACGGCGCCCCTTTGCTCTCGAACTGCATACTGAAAAGCTGCCGTCTATTGTTAAAAATGAAAATACAAAAATTCATAGTGGTAAGTTTAGTAAGTAATGTACTCATTTAAAATAAGTTACAGTACATAAAGCTACAGATTTTTGCCGTCTGTTAAAATTCCGTTCGCCAACTTCTCTTGCGTCATCAAGCTCACCTCGCCCGACTCGAATAATAAAGTTTCACGATTGATAACAACATTTATTGTTATTATTCATTGATTTTATCATTTCTCATTGTTGTTTTTAACATTTATGTAAACGATTACGTTGTTATTAACAAACATTTCTTTTGAGTGGGTACAATATTTACACAAATTACGCCATTTATAGGGTAAATTTTGTGTCATAATAGTCTAAATTCTAACATACAAAAGCCCCTGCGGGAATACATTTAATTCGTATCTCCAGGTTCTACTGTGTTTCAGATAATGATGTTGCTTGGCCTGGCTGCACGGTGGAGGAGTGGGTAGCAAATTGGGCTCGCAGTCAGGAAATTCAGGGTTTGAATCTCTGTTAGGTGTGTGGAGTTTGGATGTTCTCCCCGTGCGTGCGTGGGTTTTCTCCGGGTACTCCGGTTTCCTCCCACATTCAAAAAACATGCATGTTAGGTTAATTGGTGACTTTAAATTGTCCATTTTGAATGTTTGTTTGTCTATATGTTCCCTGTGATTGACTGGCGACCAGTCAAGGGTGTAGCCCGCCTCTCGCCCAAAGTCAGCTGGGATAGGCTCCAGCATACCCGCAACCCTGATGAGGATAAGCGCCATAGAAATGAATGAATGAGTGAATGTTGCTTGGTGAACTTTTCTAATGGGATGTCAGCCCTTGCAGATATTGCTACAAAATCCTCAACAAACTGTAATGGAAAGTGTAGTCACAAATACAACTTTAATTGTGTTATTAATGCAAGATATTTTTTTTGACACCCTTATTATGTTCACACAATTAGACAATATGTGGCAAACAGCGCTCCTAATTTGAAGGCCGGGGGTGTGTTGTGTGTGTTGAAAATGTTTGTTGACGAGTAAAACGAGCTGGGTGCAAGAATAAACGTGTCTCATGTCGTTATTTCACTCAGAACTTGCACAACATCAGCGGGTATCATAAAACACTCGTTTGTAATAACAAGCGTTTAAACACAACATGGTGTAAATACACTCATACAGCCAAAGTGGCACACACACAACCACACTAGCATGCGCTGCTAAACTAAGCTTCCATTCACGCGCCGTAAGACAGATGTTTCAACATTTTTTCCACAACGTTTGCCGGTGTTTCAGGTTGCCGTTGCCAACATTTTAATTCAGTGTTCGTGATGAGATTCCGCCACAATTTAGTGGTCCGACAAAAAAAACCCTTCTCCTCATGATAACACCATTGAATTCACATTACATCAATTTCCACAAGATTCTGCGTTTAACAGTGGATTTATTTTTGATCTTTCTGGCCAATTCCGCCATTCTGTCCAAGATTGCATAAATTACAAAATCATGTGGCCCTACATTACCTGTAAAGCCAATTAAGGTTATACAATGGCCACAGTTTGACCCCGGAACGGATCATTTCTTTTTACATTATTTCCAGCGGAAACCACTGTGTTCTTTAGAGCTTTCATTCCATTTTGAATTTCTAAAGTTGAATCGTCATCACCATATTACTGCAATGACAAGCTTTCCATTAAGACTAATACTTCAAACGATTCATCAACCGTTTTTTATTTTTGTGAGTCTGATATCTTCAGATCAGTACTTCCTGTTTTGAGACACCTCAAACGTAAACAAGATGTTCTGGATGAATTTATACAGTAAGCTAAGAATGTGAATACATTGAATGCAAAATAAACTGTGCATTAATTTTTAATTTGGCATTTCTGCCCTTCCAAAAAAAAGAGACAATAAATGAATGCAAAGGTAGAGCTATATTTTGTGATATATGCAGATATTCAATTAACAAGGCCAAATAATCTCTGCCAATTAATATGAGGTCAGAAAATCCAAAATTTGCTTATTTTACAGACCTCTGTTGACTTGACTTTCAACCTCTTGTCCCATCTAGAGCTCAAGTTGTAGATGACGAGATGTCATTACGTCTCTTCACCTGAGGGCAAACTTCTGCAACAAAAGCTTTAAAGACGCATTTATTATTGGCCCGCGGCATGTTGTAAATATAAAATTAAACAGTAAAAAAACAGCAAAAATAGAAAAATACAGAAAAAAGTAGTAAAAGTAGTAAAATATAGGTAAAATTAAAAAAATATATAGGCAAAAATATCAATGCGGCCCCCTGCATCCTTGGATTTTTGTATATGCGGCCCTTGGAGGAAACCGTTTGGACACCCCTGCTTTAAAGTGACATGAAATAAACATCAGTGCCATAATTGGGCATCCCCATTCCAGGAGGATTTGATTGTGTAACACCAAGACTTACTATAAAAATATTCATTGTTGGGTGATCTGAAGCAGCCAAATAGAGCAGGCAAATGACCTAAAGCTTTGCCTGACTTGAACATAAAGGCTGCAATACAATTAACCTCTTGAACGCTTGAACGCTTGAACGCTTGTGTCCTGAGTACCTTTAATTTCACTCAACAGGCCACACTCTTTGTTCTGCTATCATAAGCAAAATTGCAATCTGGACTAATTGCAGCTCGGAGATATTTGACTGTTCACGGGTTGAGTGAATTGCCAAAGTTCCAAAGCTTACAATTTACAGCGCACAATGCCGCCTTCCATCAAGGCTTAAGCTGCAACCAGGCAGCGCTACTTTAGAAAATAAGAACACTCTCTGCATTTATCAAACGTGACCTGAAATTGTCCAGGCTAGCCCGCTCGCAGGTTGTAAATGACGGCAGCGCAAAGTGCTGGCTCCAACAGAAATGTTTATCTCGGGAGTTTGTGCTGCAGCAATGCTAAGCTGCGTGCTAAGCGACTGTGTATAATCTATCTCCTAATTGCTTCTCTTGGGGCACTTCTCAGTTACGTGTCACTCTTGGCGCTCGGGCCTGTGTTGCTGTCCCGCACCTCTAAATCAGTCGCAGTACACTGGCCGCATGCAAATGAGGCCAGTGTCTTCTCCTCCTCCTCCACTCTGTGAGAGTTGACGCTTTCGCTTCATTAACCAGTGGTCTCCGCTTAGCCAGGCTAATGGCTTCCTGGTTGCATTACAGTCACTCTGCGGTCACGGGGGCCACGGAGAGACGCACATGTCGTCGCTATTGATCGTGGCGCTTTTCTGTCGAAGAAAGCAAAAAGCGAGTTCAACGTCTGGGGGGTGGCTTGCTATAAAACCACTGCAGACACACCAGAACATTTTTCTCTCCGCGGGCGAGCTCTGAGGTTAGATGGTGATGAAGATGTCCAGCAGTGCAGCCTCCCAGTGAGAGGGAACGGCTCGCATATTGGAGTTCTTCGGTTTTTTGTGCTTTGGATGGTGCTCACTGGTAGAGACAAGGGTACAGAAGGAGTCCGTGACTGTCCTTCATGGTACAATCTCTACTAAAGTAACCCATTGGGATGCTTACTTGGCTCCGAGGCTTCTGTTTGTACCCTTCCCAAAGCCAAACAAGCATGAATCTTAATTATTCGTCCTAGAAAGACATTTTGGACAATTCTATGCTATGAAAGACCCTTTATGTAATGCTTACAATTGGTGTGGAAGAAGCAACTTCNTACTAAAGTAACCCATTGGGATGCTTACTTGGCTCCGAGGCTTCTGTTTGTACCCTTCCCAAAGCCAAACAAGCATGAATCTTAATTATTCGTCCTAGAAAGACATTTTGGACAATTCTATGCTATGAAAGACCCTTTATGTAATGCTTACAATTGGTGTGGAAGAAGCAACTTCTTAAGTTAAAATTCTGTGTGCGTGGGTGTTTCGCTTTTTCTTTGGCTTTTAGGGAAATGTTCTCAACATCTCTACCAAAAGTTGGATTGCCGTGGTGCTTGTCTCAAGTCTACTTCATTTACACTTCAGTTCATTGAGCAGGAAGTCACGTCAAATGTTACCGTACTTCATAAGACATCAGTTCACAGCGTTAATACTGCACAGGTTTTTCTTTTTCTTTGGCTTTTTGTGGGTATTTTTCACAAGCCTACCCTAAAAGAAGCTCTCCCAAAAGGCGGGTTGCATTGTCCTGCATGCTGCTGGCGATTGTGATGAGAATTCAGTACAATGATCAGCAATCTTGAAAAAGTTATGTGTGCCTGTGTTTAGCTTTTTCTTTGGCTTTTTGTGGATGTTCTCCACTCCTATTCCAAACGTACTAGACTTCAGTTCAGTGGCAGGATGTCAAGTAGAAGAATAGTGGACTTCATAAGACATCAATTCACAGCATTTTCTCTGCACATGCTTTTATTTTTCATTGGCTTTTTTGTGTTTTCACAAATCTATCCTAAAACAACTTCATGTATCCCAAACATTGGATTGCATTGCCTTGCGTGAGGTCATATCAGCGGCTTCAACTTAAACTTAAATTCAATTTTGTTTTTTGGGCGGTCTTTTAACCCAGTTAACTCCAATGGGAGAAATTATTTCTAAATGCCAACAAATCAGCCGTCAACCTGCCTGTTCACTTTGTGTCCTTCGTCTAGTAGACAGTGGGAATACTGCAGTTTCCATAACTGATGCGTACATTGGCTGCTTCTACATGATGCCCCCGAGACAACCTATCCCACTTGTACATTTAAGGCGATTAGCTAGAGTCTTGAATTTTAATGAGCCTGAAGTGGCGGGCGGCAACAACTGATTATTGATGAGGTGCGTATGAAAGATAAAGTACGTCTGAGCTCTTTTTGTCGAGTGTGTTTTCGCGCTATGCGCTATTGATCAGGAGCTGCAGTTGTGTAGACTCAAGTTCTTGTTCTAATTAAATCCAGACTGGGACTCTTTGGGGTGACATATTGTGAGGCGCTGCTTTTTCATTCAGTGTCAACAGCATGTCTTTGAGGGACCTCCACTACATCAAACTAAATGCTCCTGACCTTTGACACCTTGATGGTCAAGCTCATCTCAGCTTAGCATTGGTTTCCAACTGAGTAGGGAAGGGATAAAGCTAAAATCATGGATTTTGCAACTCTACCGGGGGAGTCTTATTATACAAACCTTGTCAGTGCTCATGCATGCAGCCCATCACCATTGCCAATGAGGAAGGCGAGCCTTTTATTCGAGCAAACCGGTGACACGCCACCGATTCTAGGAGCTTTGGACACTGACCCAAGATGGACTTAGACATTTCTTTGTATGCATTTTAAAAACCCACGGCAATGAGTGTTATCTTCTCTCCTGTATGATGCTTCCTTACCCATCCCATGACATGAGGATCATACAGAGAGCGGCATTAGAGATAAGTGTGTGATAAACTGAGTAGTGGTGCGTTTAATGTGTGCTTAGCATAACAGCCATAGTATTTCACCACCCTTGCTTCACATGAGGGCGACTAAAGCAGGCTTACCTGACTGAACAGGTGCTGGCGTCCCTTTAAAAAGCACCGCGTTCCCTCTTTCTTTCAATGCATGCAACGGGTGTTCATCTGAGTCAAGCCACAATCAATCCCTTGTGGCAGCATCGCCCACATCCCGCTCCGCAAAGCTCTGGCGAGAGATAAAAAAAAAACAAACAGACACCGCGCAGACGCCGAATTTAGTCCTTCAGCGCCGGTTATGAAGAGGCGTATCGAGGGGGTCGCTCTCCGTCAGCATCCCCGCCGCCCTCTGCTGCCTCGCATCGCGCCGCCGAGTCGACTGAAGCCGGGGATACGGGATTGGCGGTGCGCCACAGTCCAGTCCACTTGCTCGTGCTCGCACTAGTCCGAATGCATCGCCAGTGTGGGCCGTGGCAGCGTGGCTCTACTTTTCCTTGGCAATCCTGCGCAGTTTGAGGACGTTTGGCGCTCGTCCCACAATCCCAGGCGCACTAAAGACGCGCAAAGATCCTTCTCGCTCACCGCGCACACGCACACACAATGCGGTTCTGCTCGCGTGCGTGTGTGTGTGTGTGCGTAAGACTGTGACATATCTCACAAGTAAAGATTTAGTGGCCACTCTCCTTCTTGCAAGCATTTATACTGAGAAGTATTTGGACAATGATCATGAGTTGAATGATTTTTAGCTTTAATTTGAAAAGTTTCATCGACAAATCTACAGCAATTTTATGGAAATGACCCCAATTTAAAGAGATTCAAAAACCCTACAGTTACTTATGCCCAAAAGTGTTTGAACAATGATAATGTGGAAAACATGGTATTGTGTGTTTGATTGTGTAAGCATGTACCCAACCAAGGGTGCCATTGTGTCAAAACCTGCACCCCTACAGTGTTACCTGTGTTATTATTTTCCGACAAACACACCACAAGGTCGCGCCTTCTATAAAAAACCTGACGTTTGCCTCATAATTCGGGCTGGCTTGAATTTTCTCACACAGCTCAATGCACTGAACAGAGCACCTGCTGTAACTTTAGTGTATTATGGCCAAAACCTGAATTCCACACCTCGAGGGAACTGACAAGCACGTGTTTGTAAAATTTGAGCAAGATGGAGTGAAAACCATGGCCGCCCTCTGCCAAAATGTCTTTGCAAGGGCATGGGCAAGACCTAGCAACTGATTGAGAGGTTGAGTAATTTTGAGGATATCTGTATTTGCATACACGCTAGCTTGTATTTTGAACACAATCCATAAGCTGGTAAACATCCTCCACACAGTCACACTCTAAATATACATTTCTCTCCATCAATGTACACGAATGTAGCATAGGGTTACTCTTTACAGGCGTCAACCCCATGATGAGACATGGTACCACTAAACGTATACAGCACATACTGTATGCATAACAATGTACTTCAAATACTGAGGCAGAGAGAAGCACACGTGAGTTCCCTGTGGAGTGTCTTATTTTGAAATTCTCAGTTAAGGGTCACCTAGTTGTCCTGCAGCTTCTGGGGATGCATGCCAAGAGAAGGATGGTGTGATGCTATAAATACATGTGACCGGATGATTCTACACTTTCAACAACAGCAACCTTGTTTTAGCAGCATTTCAGTGAGTAGGAAGACACAATCTCGGCGTATATTTTTTTACTCTCTATATGTGGCACTCACTAATTAAAAACAGGAAGCAGACATTACCTGAGACAGTACCTGAGGGCCAGCACTATGTTTTGAATGGAGAAAATGTGTAGAAGTACGATACTGAATAATACATCACAGCAAAATCTATACTGTACTGTACACATCCCACTCTCACTAGTGGCTGTAAGCAGCATGAGGGAGTTTACCACTGCCAGGAGGAACCGTTGCATTGTTTTCAGCATGTACTGGTAAAACTATACCTATTCTCTATAAATAGTGTTTTTGTTAGCACTTTTGAGTGTCTGGAATGGATGCATTGGTTTCTTTCGGGAAACAATGTTTTGGTATTTGTATGTTTCAGATTTTGTCTGACATTTTGGAATGAATCAGTGACAAAAAACGAGGCACTACTGTTTTTGTGTTTATTTCCATTGCCGGGGGTGGAGGTTGTCATCAATACCTGGCAGGAAGACAATCGTATGACACATCTATGTGTGAGCAAGTATACCATGGGCTTTGACCTTGTGGATTATTGCTTATTTATTGATTATTTCTACTTGTTTCTATTATGCCATCCCGTTAATTCTATGACACATCTACATTGCTGGTAGACTGTGCAGGTAAGTGTCTGGGAAATGCATTTGTCAACATGAAGCTAAAAAAAGCTTACATACAACTTGTCTATGCAATCCAAGTTGACTAGAGTATCTCCACTAAAATACAATTTTATTATACAGTCTCAGGACTGCAGTGGCTGCAGTCACACCAGCTTTTTGGGCATTAAAAAGTACACTTAAAAGTTGTTTGCAGAGTTCCAGACATCTGCAGTGACTAAAGGGTGCCATGAGATGATGAGTTACAATGTATTTGCTGTTGTGATTTAAAGGGATTTGTGTGTACGTGGTGAGCATGCCAACACTGTGGGGAGCAGCTAAACCCATCGCTGCATTGATTTAGTGAGAAATTGAAACATTTTTTTGTATTGCTGAGGAGAAAATCAACCCTTTCTATATGGTGAATTTTGCCCATTAAAGGAGTCTGGCTTTGCAGCTTGATGTGTTGTTTTGGGAAAGCATTAGTGAATGCCAAGGACAAACCATCCTCTGCTGTGATTGTGATCTATCAAAACAACGGGCTGCACTTTTGAGAATGACTCCTATGGCGTGGAGCATTCCTCCTTTCATTACTCGCAGCATCTGCATGCAACCGCTGAATGCAGAAAGTGAAATGACAAAATGTCTCCACAAATGACTGGCGTTCATCTGGAAAAATGGCCAACACAGGTGAAGGTTATTGATTTCTGGACTTTACCTTCAGTGGAGCTTTTCTGTTGGATCAACTCAAACCTGAAGTTATTGCACACCGATAACCTCCACATCACCCTCTATCATCCATGCAGAGACAAAGAAAGGGAAACTATTTGTGATCTGCAATTATGTTTGCAAGATAAGATAAGGCCTTCACAATTAACTTAGCTTGCCCCAGACATGTGGGGGATGTTCATATCTGCTGACCCAGCCTGGATCTCTTGACATCAGCATAGCTAAGCTTTTTTGCTGGGAAAAAGTTGAACACAAGGGGGCGTCGACTGCTAACTTAGCTCCACTTTGTCCACTTGAAGTATATCCACCAGCATGGGGACAAATTTGATTAGCATGGTCGACCTTGAGGGAGGGTAGGAGGAGAAGAAGCTACACTTTTTACATTTGCATTTCAAGGAGCGGTGGCTTATTGCATTAGTGGCTTGGGAATGTGCTGCATTAGCTGAGGGCTAAAGCCACAGAAAGACAATGCCAATGCACAAGTTGCATATATGCAGTGTGTCATTTGACAATTCAGCAGCCAGGGATCACTTCATGCACATAATAAGAGCACCCAGGCACACGTAATCTCCACATGGATGCCACCAAATATTGTGTACATCCAAGGCTATACTACTACATTCCTTGGAGAGTCAATTTTCTGTCTGTTGACTGTCAATGCTATGTTTGTTACTATTGCCTTATACTTGTACTAGGAACTTTAAAATTCCTAGTGAGAACATTGTCTGTGCTATACAACAATGTTTTGTTACAATTGTTATACACCACTCATCACTAGGGATAGGATTTAATAAGCTTTGCTTCTTCCTACTCCTTTTGGACATGTGGAACTGTCAAGTGTATTAAGTGATGTATTACAATGTCGTTTACATGCATGTTCAAATAAAATTAAACCATTACCAATTCAACAACCACTGCACCACATGAATACTCAAGACTCCAGTGGGTTTACATAATACAGCAGGTATTGTTTGAGTACTTACATCTAGAACAACAGTTGCAGGATAAATACTTTTTCCTCAGTATAATAGCACAGTGGCACATTTCCGACATGAACACTGCATGTTCATGCTATGTAAAACGTACGATTGCAACTTTATTCTTGCAACAAAAAAAAAAAAATAGATTTGTATTGTGGTAATATTTATAAGTAAAATGTATGTAAAATGAAAACTCCATTCTTGCAGGATTATGACTCGTGGGATTAAATGTTTTTTTCTCCAAAAATGTCTTCTCGCAAAATTATGACTGATATATTACAGCTTTATTGCAGGATAAGCGTACAAATCCAAATTTTGCGACCTCATCTAGTAGGATGCAATCTTTTTAATAAAAAAAAGTGAGAAAAGATTGAGAAGCTTTTTTGTGAAAAAATCTTGAAAATATTTAGTTTGCTCCTTGACCTTGAAAAAAATTATACTTAAAATTACTTTTTTCTTTAAAAAAATAGGACAATTTTACATTTGTACATTCATAGATTACGACTTTTTATTGTGCTATTACTTTCTTCTCATATGTTATTGTTTTATTTTCATAGTGGCCTGATTTTCTTTTGTAAATCATTGACTGAATTAAAGTTACATGCCTAATTATCTGCATTTTATAAATTGCTTGAAAATTGTAGCAGAATCCATAATAGGTGGTGTTGTTTATTAAATACCATAATTAGCAAAAATGCCTTTTGCTTGCATTTTAGCAGAATTCGAAGCAATTGACCAAGTATGAATCCATTCATGCAAACTCTGAGTGGCACAGTAAGCACCTTTTTTGCTGTGCAAGCCACGCCCACTCCCATTTTTGGGTGTCCAGCCCCCCTTCGTGTGTGAAAAATGGACTTTTAATTGGTTTGAGCCTTTCCTGGAGGCATGTAAAAGTGAGAAGGAGGCTCCTCCCACGCACCTGATGGGGAGTATTTACTGCTCTTTAGCGCAACTCTCTGCACTGCGCTCACTGGTTCCAACATGACCCTGCACGGGACTTGAGCAACGAGGATTTCCGTCTTTGCGCACACACTCAAGTAACGTTCACTTGGAGTTTGCAGAACTTAAGAGAAGTCAAGAAAAGTTTGGCAAAGTTTGCTCCCAAAATGCCACGCTCGTTCCTTGTGAAGAAGCACATCAACTCTGCAAAGAAGCCAAACTACAGCGAGCTGGAGAGTCCAACAGGTAAACTTTACACTTTTGGAAGAGTTTCCGAAATTGTGATGTTGATTCCTTTTGTCCAATTTTAGTGCTCATCATGCCGCATTTCTACAAGGGCCTCCCGCTGCCTGTCATCCCCCAGCCGGAGTTCCTGAGCCCGGCCGCGTACAGCCCCATCACGGTGTGGACCACCAGCAGCTTGCCGCTCTCCCCGCTCCCCAGTGACCTCTCCCCGCTTTCCGGATACCCTTCCTCGCTCTCGTCTTCGTCCTCCTCTTCTTCGAAGGACCACAGCGGCTCGGAAAGCCCGAGGAGCGACGAGGAGGAACCGCTGCTGCTCTCCAAGCTGACGGAGGGCGCGCAGGACGCGGACAAGTTCCAGTGCGCCCAGTGCACCAAGTCTTACTCCACCTACTCGGGACTGCTCAAGCACAAGCAGCTACACTGCGACGCCCAGATGAGGAAATCCTTCACTTGTAAATACTGCGAAAAGGAATACGTGAGCTTGGGAGCTCTCAAGATGCACATCAGGACTCACACTTTGCCTTGTGTGTGCAAAATATGTGGCAAAGCCTTCTCCAGACCTTGGCTGCTGCAGGGACACATCAGAACGCACACTGGTGAGTGGCAACGCCGAGGCCTCCTGCATGCACTCCTCTTCATTGTTCGTGTGTGTTGCCTGTACAGTACAGAGTATGTGTCTCACCCTTTTGTCACTTCTTGTGTCATTTCCTGGCAGGAGAGAAGCCCTTCTCGTGCCCTCACTGCAACAGAGCGTTTGCAGACAGGTCCAATCTCAGGGCTCACTTACAGACCCACTCGGATGTGAAAAAGTACCAATGCAAGAACTGCTCCAAAACCTTCTCCCGGATGTCTCTTCTGCACAAGCATGAGGAATCTGGTTGTTGTGTAGCACACTGAACACAGCGGATACTCTCTTACCACCAGAAGACTTTTTTTTCCTTCGTTTTTTGAATCCTGGGAGTCTTTTCAGGGGAATCGCATCCTGATTTGCGGGTTGACGTGTGGTCCATTTCATTTTGCCAGCAGTTTGTACTCACCTACCTGTGCTTTTCATGCACTTTTTGCATGTCTACAATCTTTCATATGCCTTCATTCTGTTCTGACAGATCAGATCAAAATAGCCAAGGGAATACTGAAGCCATTGTTACATAGAGAACAAATGTTGTTTCTTTCATTATGAGGAGGCTAAAATTTGCACAATCCTTACAAGAGAGATTGCCAGCACTCGCATAGGGATCTGTTTCCTCTCTTTAAGTGCCTCAGTTTTTACTCAGCAATAATATGTATGTTTGCTTTTTTATATTTTTATATTCTATTGAATGTATGCGTGACTGCGATGATTGTATATTTACATTTGGTTCTTATTATGAATGGAGGATGGTTTTCATACTCTCATGACACTTTGGCAAATAAAGACTCATGGCATTTTGTAGAAACTCCAAGCATATTATTGTTCTGTTTGACACTTTTTTTTACATATACAAAGTGTAAAATGATATTTGATGGTGTGGGAAGGACAAAAGGGATGTGACTCAGCTCCAAAATCAAGCCTGAACCCGTTCCCGGGCCCAGTAGACATCAAACTGTGTTGAAATGTAACACATACAAGCTATATTGATCTGCACTTACTTGTTATAACCTCTGAGAGCCCACCATTTCTGCCTTAGCCAGTCGAGTGTGTGAGCACAGCTTACACGTGACAGTGGAACCTCCAAAACCCAACAAGATCCATTCCTTGACGTTGTGGTTGACTTCCAAGTTGGTCTGTAAGTGTAAAACGGGAAATCTGTTCCAGTGTCAAACTGTTGCCATCATAAAAGCTGCTGTACAAACAACGTTTTAAGTAACACGTGTCAAAAGAAGATAAACCACTTAACATGCAGCAAAATAAAATAGTCACCCTTTGAAGATGCCTGGGCCGACTCGCAGAAGGAACAGGGAGGTGGCACCTAGTGGCCTTCTATAGGTATTGCAAGATCACTATGTTGTGAAAGATTAGCCATGATGCATTCAGCTATGCTAGTTATGTTGGCATCAGCTTGGTAAAACTTCCTCGCTGGAATGTATTGTACAGTTCAAATAGAACTGACGCATTCTTATGTGACGCTAACGTTCATTCCCAGATCTATGGTTATCGTCACACCTTTTCTCTGAAATCAATGGTTGCGCCATCGCAAAGAAAAAGCAAAACATTTCTTTCGATCAGTGATTCTCGAACTGTGCTATGAGTACCGCCGGTGGTACATGGGCTCCATCTTGTGGTACTCATCACCACCAGATTCCTACACATTCGCAATTTAGCATTCACGACCCAGCAATTCTAAAGATTTTTGGTTAAAATTATTTCTTTCCTCCAAAAAAAAGAATTTTTTGAGAAGCTCTACCTCATTTATTATATGTCGGTAAATATGTGAAAATGCAGATAAAATGGACAGATACATGTAGTACTGTTAAAAAAGGACATATTCTTTCACGTTTTTGTCTTTATTCTTCAGTGATAATGTTTTTTCATCAAGTGCTGAGATTTTGCACTTTCTTCAGAAGTTCTTGAATGCACCATAGTGTGTGCTGTGACTATGAGATGCAAAAACGTGTTTGGCTTCAGAAGCATTAGTTTTGGAAGTGTGTGAGATTTAATCCTGGATTGTGTCGTTATTGAACAATGGCAACTGAAGAGAGAAGGGAGGGCGTATCAATTACTTGCTCTTTTTCACCATTTGTTGGTGGAGTGTAACCGTCACGAAAAATCTTTTGCTGATGATGGTTTGAACTCCAAATTGCACTACTTTTGGAGCGTTCAACTTTGGAATTTCCATTGTAGTTCAGCGCAGTCCACCAAGTTTAAAATCATTGCAGACGACGTCGAGCAGTCAGACTATTTGTATTTCCCAGCATTTGTTTTGATAAGCCACTGAAATTGTCGGATGTTTGACATCAAGTATTAAATAGACTTCTTCCGGCAACGTTTTGTCTGGTAGCATATGCTATCAACTTGCAGCAGATAGAGCTGCCAAGAGAGCTTCATATGATGTTTCCCAACACTTTCTAACAAATGCAGACAGTGTGAGTGTGTGTGTGTGGTTCCCTATTTGTTTGCTGACCTGAGACATAAAATCCCACAACTTCAGACTTGCTTGGCGCAAAGCTCTCCCAGGTGCTCCTCAGGCCTTGGCCAGGTGGCTCCAGGTTCCTGGTGGAAAGAGCAGGTGCCGCAAGCAGGGCCAGTGTTTTCTTTATTATTGGCTTTAATCATTTGCCTCATAGAATGGAAAAGTGGCACAGAGGGACCACTTGACTTTTTACAGTGCCCTCACTTCTCTTTGCCAGAGTCTGACATCTTTGATTAGGTTCAGGCTCGTCACACCGGCGGCTGGGGACAAAATATGACTCTAACCGTGCCCATTCTGTCTCATAATCATGCAAGATTCCCATTTTACATCAATTAACCGCATGGCTGATTTGTCAGATAACAGCAGCATAGATAACAACGCTCTGCCCTTGGATTCGAAGTAAAGTGGTATAAGGATTCATGAGATTAAAGACTTTGGCACATGTGCTCAAGCATGGAAGAGCAAATAATGAGGCGTTAATGGTCACACTGGTGTGACTGGTTAGAATAAACCGAGAGAATTTGTACTTTATTGGTCTTTTTTTAACAACATACACATGCAGGAATTGAATCATTCATCATATATCAGTTGCTACAAACTATGATTTTGATCATGTACACCACATGAATAAATACATAATATTACAAAAAGTAAGAAAGAGTTTATCTTGAAGCATTATACATTTTTGCAAGATTCAAACGTTTAAATTGTAGTAAAATTTTAATTTTTCATACAGTTAAAAAGGGTTTTTCTAAAATGAAAAATGTGCATATATTTTCTAAATATTTTGTCATTCATTCATTCATTTTCTATACCGCTTATCCTCATTAGGGTCGTGGGGATGCTGGAGCCTATCCCAGCAGACTTTGGGCGAGTGGCGGGGTACACCCTGGGCTGGTTGCCAGTCAATCGCAGGGCATGGGAATCTTTGTAAAATTCTTATTTTTTACTCAAAGAAAGACTACCTTATTCTGGTAACTAATTCTAATTCTGACGTTATTCTTGTGAGATTATGACTTTTTCTTGAAAAATAGAAACACTTTGTTCTTGTTTTGCTGAAGAAATACTTTATTCTAGTAATGCTACTACTTTTCCCGTGTTTCCTTTTACTCAAATCATGTTAATTTATTATCGTCAGAATAAGATTTTCTTATTCTTATACCATTAAAAAAAGACTTTTGAAAATATACATTTGTTTGCACACTTTGTTTTTGTAACATTCCGTCATTATCCTTCTAAGATTATAACTTTTTAGTGAAGAAACACTACCAGTACTTTATTCTAGTAACAATCTGACATTATTCTTGTGAGATAATGAACAACAGACCAAGTGCTTCTTGTCAGGTACAACTTCTGCTGAAAAAAGACTATTTCAAATAAAATTTGTAATTTTGACTTGTTAGGTAACTTTTTTCTCAAATAATGTGAATTTATTATCATGACAAATATTTTCTTATATAAATATATTATTTTTTGTTCATATACAATATATGTTTATGCACATATACAGTATATACACACACACAACACTTAGTAACTAGTATTCTACCATAAAACAAATAGACTATGCTCCTCCACTCCCTGTTACAACAATGGACACCCCATCCAATACCATTATGCCTAAAGTGGTACTTTTTAAAGTTTTCTAATATTTCTTAAGTGACGCGCCCAGGATATCCAACAATATACTGCATAATGTACAGTAATATATTATCCAACCATCCAGTTTCTATGCCGCTTATCCTCATTAGAGACGCAGGGGTATGCTGGAACCTATCCCAGCTGACTTCGGGCGAGAGGCGGGGTAGAACCTGGACTGGTAGCTAGTAAACCGCAGGGACTATAATATTCATTCATTCATTGTATTTGCCGCTTATCCTCATTAGGGTCGCGGGGATGCTGGAGCCTATCCCAGCTGGCTTTGGGCGAGAGGCGGGGTACACCCTGGACTGGTCGCCAGTCAATTGCAGGGCACATATAGACAAACAAAGACATACAAACATTCAAACCTACGGACAAGTTAGAGTCGCCAATTAACTTAACATGCATGTTTTTGGAATGTGGGAGGAAACCGGAGTACCCGGAGAAAACCCACGCACGCACGGGGAGAACATGCAAACTCCACACAGAGATGCCCAACGGAGATTCGAACCCTGAACCTCCTGACTGTGCTACCCACTCGACCACCGTGCGGCCGACTATAATATACTTTTTAAAAAATAATATTCTGCCTTTATTCTTGAAAAAGATAAATACTATTTTTCATATTTCTCATAACACTTCATTAGTATTGTGAATCTATGACTTTTTGACAACTTGTTAAGGTGATGTTTTTGTTGAAGAAATATTACTTTGTTCTGCAGACATTACAATACTATTATTGTGAAATTCTAGACTTTTCTTTCAAAAAATATAACTAAGATTGTGTAACATTCCTATTTTCTAATATAATACAGCACCAGCTTTGTAGACACTATTTCGTGTTAGGTGCGCTTTGATTGAGTTAAAAAAATGGATTGGTTACTGTATGAAGAAAAGTAGCCCATCAATTTTCTCCAGTGTGACATACAGTATTGTTGCAGTAAATAATCGAATATCATGCAATATAATACAAAACCTGTTAGCAGCTGACGTCTGACAGCCACCATTAAATACACAATGTTTCCTTTTATGTTCTTACATTCCATCACATAAATGTCCTCACGTGGCACATATAAGTGTCAATGGGAGGAGGGGGGGTCATTAAAGGGCTCGCAATTCAGAGCAGGCTGTGGAGACTCTGCAGAGTTGACGATGAATGAGTGAGTGTGATTCTTTTACGACCGTCAAGTGGAACAAATAAAATTAAGGGTGTCATCTGAGGCCTGATTGTCCCGGACTAGGGAAGAAGATGCCATCCAGCCCCCCACCTCCTCCCCATATCAAAAAGGAGATGATTGTCTTTTCCTACAAGCATACCTGGAGGAATACAGCTTGTTAGAAACGACTCTTTCATTTTGTTCATCTCCTTCTGGTGACGGCTGAGTCTTCAGCCCTGCATGCTGTGCTGCTGGAGTTGCATTTCCTTCATCTAATTCCGTCGCCTCCTTTGCATCAGCTCTGTATTTGTAGAAAAATTGTATTCACACACGGCGTGAGTGTAATTTAATCACCACAGAGCACGACTTCTTTCAGGTTCTGCTCCGTCATGTAATCAAAACCAAAGCAGTGGTTTGACAAAGACAAGATAAGGCAACTGGATGTGACGCTCACTTTAGGTCAGCAATGATTTTTGTGTTGAGTGTTTCATTACAAGTCCAGATGAGACAAATGAGGCTGTGTTGTCATAATCAATAATAACTCAAAGTGCTGCGGTCTCACTAAACAGAGGTCACAGATCAAAGCGGCCCATGATTGATCATATTTACTCGATTGGGTTCAACACATGCAGTAATGCACCACGTCAGCAAACTGCAGTTCCTTTCACACAGCTTTTTATCCTGTCATGTTACGCCATCAACATAGAGTGTTGACCTCATTGTGTTATCACTTTATCATAGCAATTACGAAATGTTTTTCTAAAATACACGTGTTTATTATTATAATTATTATTAGTTGCAGTAGTAGTAGTAGTATTTTTTTCTTTCTTTTTATTTTTTTGCATTTTTAATTTTTTTCTCATAGTGTTACATTATTCTTGCATCATTCTCATTATATTATTCTATACTCACAACATTATGTTTTTTTTAAAATATACAACCTCCATCCATCCATCCATTTTCTATGCCGCTTATCCTCATTAGGGTCACGGGGATGCTGGAGCCTATCCCAGCAGATTTTGGCCAAGAGGCGGGGTACACCCTGGACTGGTCGCCAGTCAATCGCAGGGCACATATAGACAAACAAACATTCACACTCACATTCATACCTGTGGACAATTTAGAGTCACCAATTAACCTAACATGCATGTTTTTGGAATGTGGGAGGAAACCGGAGTACCCGGAGAAAACCCACACACGCACGGGGAGAACGTGCAAACTCTACACAAAGATGCCCAAAGGAGATTTGAACCCAGGTCTTCCAGATCTCCTGACTGTGTGGCCACCACTCAGCCACCGTGCGGCCAATATACAACTTCATACTTTAAAATATTGGCTTCATTGTCATATACTGTATTTTTTAATCTGCTTTATTCTTGTACTGTACAACTTTTTCAGTTGGCTGCCTGATTGTCATAACATTACAACATTATTCTTGTAAAATTACAAATTTATTCTCATAACATTACAACATACAAGATTATAACTTTCTTGAAAAAAACCCTCATTACATTACAAAATATTTTCTCAAATATATAACTTTTTTCTCACAAAATTACAGTTTTATTCTCATAAAATTACAACTTTGTTCTCATAACAGGATCATTCTCCTCAAACAAGTACCAACAGCGGGGCATAGCAAGCAGATATTCAAGTTGTTATTTATAATATTACATTTTGATATATTTCATAGCAGAAGGGCCCTGTTTACTGCAATCTCAATTAAAACATTTGCACAAAATGCTCAAATGTATTTACTTTGTCTTTTTCTTCTTACTATTATTATTATTATTGATAAATTTGTTGGTGAATTTCTCTTGGCGTAAATTTCTCCTGGAGATCAATAAACTATCTGTCTATCCATCTACCTGTCTACCTGTCTTTTTTTCTGTCTGTTTCGTCCGGCGTAACACAGTGTGTGGCCAACTTGGTAGACCGGGTGAGGCTGCGATGGGTGTGGCGGCGCAGCAGGTGGAGGTGCCGAATGATTCAGCCTTTTTGTGTTAAAAGGCTTTGCTGAGGGTGCACTGAAAGCTTGCCGGCTCCAACTTGGTCTACTCTCGGCGCAAAACAAAGCGCAGCTGGTCTAGTGGTAATTGGGCTGACTAGTGCAAAGTGCGCACTCGTCACCAAAACCCCACAGGACGGTTTACACAATGTCAGGCACATTTGATTGCATTTATCCATCCATCCATCCATTTTCCACCGCTTATCCGGGTCCGGGTCGCGGGGGCAGCAGCTTCAGTAGGGAAGTCCAGACTTCCCGGTCCCCAGCGACCTCTTCCAGCTCCATCGGGAGGACACCAAGGCGTTCCCAGGCCAGCTGTGAGACATAGTCCCTCCAGCGTGTCCTAGGTCTTCCCGGGGGCCTTCTGCCGACTGGGCATGCCCGAAACACCTCACCAGGGAGGCGCCCGGGAGGCATCCGGACTAGATGCCCAAGCCACCTCAACTGGCTCCTCTCGATGTGAAGGAGCAGCGGCTCTACTCTGAGCTCCTCCCGGATGGCCGAGCTCCCCTGATTATGATCCTGATTGCATTTAATAATCACAAAAGCCACTGTTTAAAGTAACTATCTGAATCAGCACATACATTTTGATCTATATTGACTGTCACTTCTGCCTCTGTCCCGCCATCTCCACCTCCTCATCTGTCCCCGAATCGCCGCCCCCCTCCTCCTCATTGGTGGGCAGTTGATCTGCAATGGATGTGGTTAAGTGTAAATAAACGGCTAATCAAACGTATTGATATCATTGATTGTGTAACTGAGAATTGCAAAAAGGATCATAATGAATTGGGTAATACAAGTTCATCTCACATGCAAACACAAGTGACAAGGGCCAGGGGCAACGGTTCTCAGTATGTCAGGGCAAACGTGATTTTCGATTTTTGCATCATCAGCCCGTGGAGGTCTGCTTGCGGGACCATATATTCGTCCACTGCGAGCTTAGACCAAAACCTCACTTTCCGTCTGGGAGGAGTTTGGCCATCTTCCACTGTCCTTATCCATATTCAACGAAACTTGCAATTCGCTTTGCCAGCGGCGCATTTAAAGATGAGGAGCTCATTTGATTGGTGAAGATTTGACCCGCCTGTGTCACGCCTTCTCTCCTCCCTCTTTGCCACTTGCGCCGGTAGGAGGGACGGAGGCGTACTTTTTTGCAAATTGCAAAATACACCTAAAACACGCCCATTGGTGAGGCGCAAGTGCCTGGTCTACGAAATTAGAGCCCTCTGTGTGAAAGAGGCTAAAGTTGTTCTTGCCCAATTTGTGCTAGAAAGCCTCGAGCAAGTGGCTGCTGTTTAGTCCACAGAGGAGTAGATGCAATTTTTATTGGCCAGACATGGCTTTGATCAAGACGATATATTGTTGGATGGATGATAGTGAGACAGTTAAACAGTTTGGTAGGACAGAAACATTTTCTGGAACCTTTCCAGAAACATTTACCAAAACCTTGCTGATTAATTAAAAAACATAAATTTAGAATAAAATTAACTAAACTACGAATTAAAATGCAACTTGTTTGACTGGATGTGGTTTGTGTGGCCAAATGTGGTAGTGGGTGTTCCTATGAATAATAAAAACAAAAATAGATTTAAAAAATAACAAACATAAGTTATAGATATATATATATTTTTTGTCTTGTCCAGCATCATAACAGCTGAATGGGAGTCAAGCTGCCTTTAAATGCTGAGCAAAATTGTCTTTGCCAAGGGAGACTTCATAATCCAAATGAGTCTCCCTTGACATTTGACTGCGTTTATTATGAATTTTGTTGCGCCACATTTCGATGCCGGACCTGACCTGAAAAGGGGACGGGTGGGGGGTGGGGTGGGGGATATAAGAAAGGGTGCAGAAGAACCTCACAAACATATTTCAACCATATTATAAACAACCGTAATAATCAAGATTTCCGCAACAACCAGAACCGACACAGAGCAAAATGAGCAAAAATACAGGGGAAAGAAGAAAATAATAATAATAATAATAATGATAATACTAATATTCATGTACACACATTCATATACATATACATATATATACATATACACACACATATATACACACACACATATATATATACATGTATACATGCACATATTCGTACACGTATACATACACATACTGTGCACATACACATATCCATGCAGTACATACATACATACACACACATACAGTGTGCATATATTTGTATACACACATACATACATACATATTTACTAATAATGATAAACATACAAGAAAAACAATGAGAAAAGAAACAGAACCTCTTGAACAATGACCATCCAGATGACACGTAAAACAAATCTACATTAAATCTACATTACTCTGCAGTGACAGGATAACTGCATCAGAGCGAAACAGAGAACGAGGAGATGCCCGTGGTGAACACCGCCATGCATCCCAAAGCACACTCCCTCCAAAAGCGAGGGTCCGACCAGAAAGACGCCGGAGCACGGCGAAGTTATAGATATTTAATTAATATTAAAATAAATTATGATCTACAGTTGCATAAGAAATGAACATGCATGAATTAATTACAACTTATACATATATTACATTTACAGTTCATACAATACAACTCAAACACAGTCTACAGGATCATTGAAAAGTAACTTCCTATTTTAAAATACTTTTAATTTATTCATATGTTGTAATACTTTTTTCAATTCTTTGTGTATGTTCCATGATGTATAGGCAAGTCTATTCTATCAAACCAACAACTTTGGAGAAACTTGACGGGCGAATATGAGAAGTTATGTCTTCCATCCCACAAGAGTTCCTTGTGAAATCAGTTAATGCGGTTCCCTGGCGGCTTGTGAAACTGGTGGCAAATGCTGGTCCGTAGCGAATTCTAAATAAAACTAAATGCAATACACTTCCTTCTCATGCTCATTTTGTGTGACAACTATAGTTAAAAGTAGGGAGTTACTTTTCAATCACCCTGTATACGTGGATATCAACACGTTTAATTCTTGATGTCCACACTTATGTCAAATTTTGTTACTACTTCTCCGTTTGCTCTAATGTTTTGTGGTCTCTGTTTTGTGGAAAAAGCAACCCAAGTGTCTATCACTATCATGTGTACATCTGTATACACATTGCGTGGAGGTTTACACAGAGGAGCAACAAATGGTCCATTAATAATGTGTTGTTATTTTCAGCAGAGGGAAGGAAGCATGAAATATTAAAAACCGCCATTCCTTTTGTTAGCTGATGTTTTGACAGCCACTGAAAGTTGCTGGCAAATTGATCCCCGTGGAGAGTCACATCCTACGTCTTTGTACTCAAACAGGGCAGCATCTTGTCAGTAGTTAGTAATCATGATAGATTTTAGTGCAGGCAGACAAAGTGATGCTTAGCAAATTAAAACAGCAGTGGCATATTCAGTAGATTAACGAGCTTGAGAGTATTTCAATTAGATGAGCTGGTAAATGTTTATCCTAAATTACAACATGCAAATTTTCTTTATCTTCAAGGATCTCCATCCCAGCTTGAGGCCTCCAGGTTGGGGCACAGGCACCACCTTCCCACACGAGTGGTGATCTCTCTGTTTGACAAGCAAGCAAAATCACATGTGAGAATTTCAAATGAAACCACAGAGAATTTTAAATGTCTTATCACGGAAATGAGATTTGCTTTGTAACTATTGTGGCATTTTTTTGAATTAATATCTGCCTCTCTTGTGTTTACCTGTGGAATGCATTCTAATATGTTTTCCTGCACACGCTGAATAGAGGAACTATCTCTGCGATGGTTTTCATGATGCTGAAGTGAAACCAGGCAAATCCTCAATTCATTTTGCAACTCCCATCTGCGCTAATCAGTTTTGAAAACATCCCAAATGTAAACAAAAAACCAAAAACGGTTACTGCATACATAAAGAAGATAGCAGCATATTCCCATGTGTCATGTTTTGACTGCAGAGTGGGTGGCCGCCCAGCTCGACTTCAAGAGTGAGATGAGCCCTGAGAGGCCAGCAGACCGTGCTCGTGACCTAATTATGAGAAATCAGGCAGGAGAATAAGGCCACCTGGCTGTGCTTTGCTTCGCTATGGAAAGGCTTGGGACAAAACACAACAAACCTGCCACTGAGCAGCAGGTTTGTTGGTTTTCACCTTTTCTGAACTGAGTGTGACTATTAAAAGGGTTTTATTCAAATATCACCTAAAATGCCCCATATTAGAAAATCTGACATGACCACAGATTGTCCAGTCAAATTTGTCTTATTTGAAAATATACTGTAGTGTTAAGCGTGTTAAGCGTGTCTAAGCGTCACGTGTGTTCATCAAAGAGTGTGACAATTCTTATGAGAATAGGCCCCAGCATACGTCCGCGACCCTAATGAGGATAAGCTGCATAGAAAATGGATAGATGGATGGATGTATCGTTTTGCGAAATTGAATGTCCAAACCAAGCACCATACTGTATGTGTTGCTGACTTGAGTGGTTCTTGTTGCATCATTGGGTGCGACTGCAAAATAACCAGCCATGTAGCCAAAGAAATACGTGAGTGCTAGCAATTTCATAAAGAAAGTAAGAAACACTTGATTTTGATTTCCCCAGAAAGTACAGGAAGTCTTTGTTGACTAAATGTATTATTTCTTCATATTTTGTGTGTCTGGAACAGCTTAATTGGATTTGCATTGGTTTTTGTACATTTTAGTTTTCATCCGACATTTTGAGACAAATTAATTAAACAACTCCAGGTGTAATAAAAAATGAAAATAGTATAAAATACCAATAATATGACAACATATGAAACAAAATATAATTATCTAAGATTACAAAAATAATGTTTTTAAGGTTTGGGAAATATATATGTAAAAATGGTGCAGGATCCAAATGCGAATATTATGAGGCCTCCGGCATGTATTGGGGGGCAGGTACTGGTATCAAAGTGCAGCTGTTCAGGGACCAACACGTCCACTGTGTGACCTCTTTTAGCTTAATGGGTAAACAGTGAAACTGAATACTGGAGCGCCTTGAGAAAAGCCTGCCCTGTAGTTCGGCATGACATGGGTCCCTGAATCGTATTAAACGCCACCCCACACAGAAGGCTTTAATATATTCATTCAAGGAATGTTCTTGTATTCTTCCCGCGGATACACTAGCTCCGCAAAGGAGTTACAGTATGAAATCAGTGTGAAATATCCACAGACAGACACACGGCGCTCAGTCTGCTGGCAGAAAGGCCAGTTCAGCAGATAGTTTGGATTTCTCTGCCTGCCTGTCTGCTGCTTATCTGATAATCAGTGAAGGGAAAAGGTGAGCATGGAGTGCAAACAAAAGGTGCTTGAATAAACTAGCTCGCGGCCACATTATTCAGAGTCGGGGTATTGTACTCACACGACAAGCCTCAACAGGACATGCAACTCCAGAGAAGCTTCGATGCTTACTGACTGGACTCCTATTGGTCCTTGAGGAAGAAGGCTATTATGTGTAATCTTAACTGTGGCCTAATTTGCCAAATCACAACTTTAGACGGCAATTTCTTGCACCTTGCAGACGTAAAAAACAGAAAGTGCTTCAATAAAAGTGAGCAGAAAGAATTAAATTTGTATCAAATCCTACAATAAGTCACACATTTGTTTCTTTATCACTGAAATACATTTTTATTATTTGACATGACATTTTTGGTCTTGTATAATATATATATTTTTTATACTGTATATATATATATATATAGTAACAGTATAATATATAAATAAATACATATTTAAGGATACAGCTTTGTGTTATTACTTATTAAAATCAACATTTCTGCATTTTCTTGTTACACTATGCCTTTTGCTCTACTTTTCCCACTTTTGCAGTTTAAAAAAAGGAAAAAAGAAGTCACGGGCCACATATGGCCCCTTGGCCACACTTTGGATAGCCCTGCTTTTATAGCTCTTTGTCGATGTTATGCATGACTTTTTAGCTTGTTAGCCTACCGTCGCAAGCAAACAATGGTAATTAAAGGGGAGTGTTATTGCAGTTGGAACTAGTCAGTGTATTACAACTGTCATTATATCCAAAACTGGAAGACAGGCGTTTGCGGAGGTGGGCCATCTGAATTAGCTATATACACACATGAAGTAATGTACTACAAGACAGCCAATCACAGCCTTACAAGCTGAAGGTGAAACTGGCTAAATGCAGCAAACTGAGACAAGCAAAAGGAACAAGTCCATTCAAGGGTCAATTTTTTTTTATGAGTACATGTTGGCAGGTCAGCATTATTAAATACATTTACTGTAAATCTGTTCATTTGGTACTTACTTTAGACTTCAAGTCAAGACAGCAGTGGCTTCCATGTTGCAAACATGGTCGACAAGTGCATCTGAAAGACACTGAAAATACACATTTTAATGTGATAAAAGTTCATATTATATCAAGGCAAATGTCCATTTGTTTGCTGGTGTACCTTTTTTTTTTCTTTCTTTTGAGTTTTTGGTTGCCTAAGGTGGTATCACCAATATTCATCAATTCCCGGCATATCCAAGCAAAGTTGCACTGCTTCTGGTTCATATTGAGTTGAAGTCGCTGTTACTATTTTGGGTGCAGCACAAGGAGGCGGAAGTACGTTCTCGCAAGGCAGCTGACTATTTGCATGAATTGACATTTTGCAATTAAGAATGTCATAAACGTAACCTTCCGCCCCTCTCCCACTCACAGAAACAGACAGTTTTCTTTTCTGAGCAAGAAGTTGCAGTCTTTGCCTTGCCATAAATATCCTCCGTCACTTGTGCATTCCTCCACTTTCTTTACCTTTTCAGTGTTCTGGTGGATATGCTCTGGACTGCACTGATGCTTTCATGATCACAGGGGAGCTGATCCACATCCAGCTGTGTCCTGAGCCCCCACAAGACAAGAGCAGCACAGCTGATAACAGGATGCTGACTGATGTGGGATAAGGTCCCAGGCTTTAAAGCAGGCAAACGGTGTTTGGCCCTCACATGGGAGATAATGCTAATGATGCTGAGATTAGCACTAATTTAGTGCAAACTAAGAACATTAACAACGCCTGCCCGAAGATTGGCCATGATAGCATTGGTATGAGCCTCTGACATTTTTAAATGAGACAGAAATGGTGGGACCAGACTATGCAGTTACTGGTATTATACTTATTGTTACACCAAATTCTACACCATTGGAAACGTTGGAGATGGCAACGTCAATCATTACCACTTATCCAGCAAGCACAGTTTTTTCTCCCTGCGGGTCATGCGATAGATTTGGTTGGCCATTGGTTTCTAGGTAGAATTCACAAGACTACCCTACTGGCCAATGACAAACATGGCCTGAACATGACAGCCACACCCACATCACAGAGGAACATAAAATCAGAGTGACACATGCTATTACCTAGGACATGTTTTTGTAGGTACAGATACAATTCTCATTTAAATCACTGTCTGTATTCATTTTACATTATACATGCAGTGACAGAACCGTGGTTAGCGGCAAAAATGTTACCTATAAGAAATAATGTCAATCCAGTCAACCTGTTCCAGAAAGCGAAAAATGTTAACACAATTTAAAAAATATATATTTTTACAGTTACAGTTTTACATGCAGAAAACAATTCAAAATACATTCCTATGTAATGTTATTTTTACCCTTCAGTGATGGTGTGATTGTTGCCAGACACAAGTTGGCAGTGAGAGCAACGTGGACACCACCTTTGTGTTTTGCAAGGAGTTATTTGCAAGCTAAATTTTGGGTACGCGCGGCTAGCCAAAGCTATTTGGAATGATCATCAGTAAAACATATAGTTTTGCCTTACTTATATTTATGTAATGTGTAAAACTAAGACAGAAACAAATTAAAAGCATGAAATTAATACACCCACCATCCAGCAGTACAAACCTGGACTTTCAGTGTCATTGTTTTTCAGGGAGGTTGTGTACTGAACAAATATCCATATTAGCACACAACAAGGTCATCAAGTCTTACCTTTATGCATTCCCATATACAGGAATTTTCAAAATAATAGCGTCCAATATGACCAACCAGATTAATCAATGTTATTATATATTTTTATTGCTACATGGCAAACAAGTCACCAGCAGGTGCAGTAGATTATCAGAGAACAAACAAGACCCAGCATTCACGATTTGCACTCTCTTAAGGCTGTGAATCAGGTGGTCCCTATTTAAAGATGAAATCAGCACTTGGAATTTGTCTATGATAACCTGAGGAAAATGGGTGGTTGTTTTGGCTGTTCAGCTAAAATGATCTCCAATGCGTTAAAATAGAGCGCAAAACCAGACACACGTGGCAGAAAACAAGACAACTATCAAAATGAATCAAAGAATAACCAGAATGGCAAAGGCTCAGCCAATGATCAGCTCCAGGATGATCAAAAACAGTCTGGAGTTACCTGTAAGTCCTGTGACAGTTAGGAGACATCTGTGTGAAGCTAATCTATTTACAAGAATCCCCCGTAAAGGGTCAAAATACTTGAAGAGGTCTTGTTGCCTTCATGCTATGCCTTTGAAATGGGTGTTTCAACGAGACAACAACCCCAAACACACTAGTGAACAAGCAAAATCGTGGTTCAAAACTGACAAAATTCATGTAATGGAGTGACCAGCCCAATCCCTGATAATTTGTGGGATGACATAAAAAATGCTGTTTCTGAAGCAAAACCAAGAAATGTTAAGGAATTGTAGAATGGTGTTAAAAAATCTTGGAGTGGAACAGCTGAAAGGTGCCACAAGTTGGTTGACTCCATGCCACACAGATGTGAAGCAGTTATAAAAACAACTGTGGTCATACAACTAAATATTAGTTTAGTGAGTCACAGGATTGCCAAATCCTAGAAACAAAAAAGTTCGCACAAAATAGTTTTGAGTCAATGACACATCTATTTTTTGAACACACCCCTTTCAACTAATTGCCACTGTCACTAACAGTGATTAATCTGGTTCATCACATTGGACTGCTATTTTTTATGAATACTGCAGTATCAACATTTGGGACCAAATACAGTATAAGGTGAAAAAAATGGGTACTCTATACTGTATATATATATACTATATACATAGTTAATTTATAGTCTATAGTTACTCTATAATGTATTTTAAAGAAACATGTAAAGTTACATTTAGTGAACGTCAAACAAAATGGGACAAAGCACTGCTCACATTTAACATGCAAAAACTGGAGGATAATTTTTTTATAAAATAATGGACCATGTTTTCAAGATTGCTATCCCTTTACATAAAATTAGTTGTAGTTATTGTAGTTACGTATCAAATTGTTTACTACAAAGAGATGTACATCCCAACTTTTATGATTAATTATGAGGTTACTATGGACACAAATTGCAATTAATCATGATTAAATATTTTAATCAAATTAGACAGTAAAACTATAAAAACTATAAAAACAGTAAAACTATAAAAATGTAAGGCCACAAGCCTTACATTTTTGAGGCTTGTGTTGTAACTGCGTTGACTGAGTTACAGACGGGTGACTTTTCATGTGCTTCGTCTTTTCTTGTAGTAGCAAGCTAATAAGATGTTAACAAAGACTTTTTGTGATAAAACTAATATTAATGCAGTGTATTAATACCACAACAAGACGTGCGCCATACTGTACGCTAACCAGAAATTGTGAGCAAACAGAGACAAAAGTTTGGCATACATTTTTTACCTGAACTGAAAAACCCCACAGAAGAAGACACCTCATTGAAGGGCATTAAGAGAAGAAAACATGAGATGAGAAGGGGAATAAAAAGCATCATCAAGGAGTTGTGTGAAGTCAGTAGTTTTTTTTACATTACACAAAAATGAGCTGAGTGAGATACATCTGTGACATGATTCAAATTCACAATACGCCTTTGTCATTTAACATCATAATAATAACACAGCCATCTTTCACCACACTGCGGTTTGAAGTTTTGCGGCTTTACTCTATTACTGTTTTTTTTAAATACATTAAATAATAAATCATGCTGTTTCGTGGTTAACCATTGCCTATTATTAGTAAAAAAAAATAAGCATGTTTCAGCAAATTAGATGTATTTTTGGCCTAAATTAAACATTTTGAAGTGCCAAACTGATTAAATGAACAAAAATACAAATATAAAACATTCAAAAAACGCATTAAAAGACACAAAGTTCACACGTCAAGACATATGTGAGATTGGGTCTATGAGAATGAGACGAGGCAAAATTTTAACATTACTTTTAAGAACAGTAAGTACAGTAAAGAACAGTGAAGAATATATGACAAAATATAACACCAGGGCATTCCCTGACCAGCTGTAAGACATAATGCCGCCAGTGTGTCCTGGGTCTGCTTCGGTGGCTTCTCCCTGGTGGGCATGCCAGAAAACCTCCCGAGGGATGCGTCCAGGTGGCATCTGGACTAGATACTCGTGCCACCTTATCTGGCTCTTAACTGTGATACCTCCATAGTCAGAACACATTCTTCTGCCACCCTTCTTGAAAAGAGGGACTACCAACAGTCCCACAACATCCAAAGCCTTGAGGAATTCAAAGCAAAACCCTACCGACTACCTCCGCCAAAGTGTGGGACCTCTCCGTGTTTATGTCCTTAGACTCTGCTTCCTCTCTGGAAGGTATATCAGTAGCCCCATAACTATCCGTGCTCCATAGGACTCCTTCTTCAGCTTGACAGCATCTGTAACCTCTGGTGTCCATCACTGGGTATAGTGTTTACTACCACGACTGGCACAGACCATCTTGCGACCACAGCTCCGGTTGGCTGCCTCAGCAGTGGAGGCAGGAAATATGGCCCATTTGGACTCAGCGGAGGCCCTCTATGAAGTCATCTTCACCACCTGAAGCAGCAGTCCCCTAGCCTCCTGGAAACACGGGCATCAAGCTTGTCCAAACCAATTTTTCAGGTGATTAACAGGAATGGGCAGCTACACATTACTGAGTATGTTTTTTTAACATTTTATTTCTATTTTCGTCTTTTGAGCGCTTTGGTCTTAAATTTCTATTATCTAATGAACATTTCAATTTAATTTGCAATCAATTCTTATTATTACTCAAATATAATTTTTTCAGACTCTTAATTCCTTCTTTTTGCATTTTGGAGCTCTACTTAGAACCTCATTAAGATCCAACAGTGCAAAATGTCAATTCGTGCAATTTTTTAAATGGTATTAAAATTTTGACCGGGAGTGTGTCTGCTGTACTAAATGTAAAGATGACTTTCTGGGTCTTATTTCACATCTAGATGGCTCTAATAAAACTGTATATAAAATGTTTTCTATGCCATAACTACAAAAATATTTAACTTATATAGAAAAAATTCTACTTCACAGAAATGTCATTATCACAATTGGGTCGGAAAGCAATTAAACGAGGGATGACTGTTTTATGATAGTGACATGTTCCTGGAATGGATTATTCATTATTATTTACATTTTTTCCTATGTGATAAACTTTTTTAAAATTTTGCGTTTGACTGTGCATTGATTGCTGGTGGTGGGACACTGCAGCCCCTACCCTTATTGCAGAGTCACCACTAGCATGAAGCACATCGCTGTGTGCAGCAACGTGTATATATGGAGTTGTAAGACACATCAGGGTACCTGAGGTACAACTTTGAAGTTGCCACAGACAGCTGGAATGTTTCACTGGGATGACAAAAGGTGTGTCCCATCACACGCCCATGAACTTCCCCCACCACCCTATGCGCCGTCCTTAGCGCCCCCTCCCACTTCCACCACTACCACACTAGAACAAATGGCGAGGTGCTGGCTAAAGTGAAGATCCAGCAGGTGCTGTGCTGTCAAAAACCACTTCGCACCTCGTGCCTCTCACACAAGGTTGGCACAATCAGCCCTCCCCCATCCTCTACAGCCGGCCCTCTTGGCGGGAGGGACTCTGTGGGATCTGTTATGCTATCAGCAGGCGGCAGCTTTGAAGTGAGTTGGGCCAGAATCTGGATTGCGTTTACTTGAAGGCTTCTCTCTTCTTGTGGGTCTCAGCATGAGGTCATTTATTAGGTTCAGATGAAAAAACTTGTAAGGTGTGGCGAACACGATGGGGGCGGGGCCAAGAGCACATCAGCGTCTGGAGCACTTACTCCTCTTTAGGATGGAGGGATGTTTTGCCCAAAAAAGGGCAACGATAGACTTGATTGTAGCTATTGAATCAAAAATAATAGAGGTTTATATTTGACCTCATTAGATTGTGCAGGTTTTTATGGCAGTTGTGTTCACACTAGGGATGCTCCGATCGATCGGTCACCAGTTAGTACCGACTGATGTGTGTACACACCTGACCGGCATATGCCAATAAATGTCTTTCAAAGCTGATCACTAACTGAACACTAACTAATCATCGTGCGGCGGTGAAGTGACAATTCATATCATGACCACCCAAACATGACATGAATGCAAATGTGTGCTGTTTCACTTAGGGTTGCCAACATCTCTATGGAGCCGACAAGCGATGCAATTGGTCATGTAGTGTTTGACTGTTCTTGCATCTTTCTATCTAGAATGATCCATCAGGCTTCTTGTCTTCGAACTCCAAATGTGACTCTTTATCCCAGGAACATTGTGTTAAAAAAACAAACATGCAATGTGGTTAGTTTGGAACTTGATTTTTTCCCACGGGGAAGTGGTTATTACGTTAATGGGATCATGGGGTCACTGAACAAGTGTGCTCTCTCGTCATTATGCTAACTGTGTGGTTGTTTAATGAACATAAACACAATGTTTCCAGGTGATTTTGAATAACTCACAAAGGGTCAAATATTTGCTTCAACTAATAGTATCCTTCATTCATTCATTTTCTATACCGCTTATCCTCCTTAGGGTCGCGGGTATGCTGGAGCCTATTCCAGCTGACTTTGGGCGGGAGGCGGGGCACACCCTGGACCCGTCGCCAGTCAATCACAGGGCACATACAGACAAACAAAGACATACAACTATTTACACTCACATTCATACCGATGGACAATTTAGAGTCGCCAAATGAACCTAACATGCATGTTTTTGGAATGTGCATTCATATTACTCAAAAACATGCATCAAATACAATTCAAGTTTGTGTCAAATAGTACTAACATTGTTTCACAACAAATAAAGGCAAAAAAACTATCTGCCCAAACTTTTTCATAATTATCTGTTTGGCAGGGGCTCTTTGAATTGTTTAACCGAGGCCAATAGCACTCATCATAAATTAAAAAAAGGACAATTAATCCATGTGATCGGTATTGGTATTAGCTCATCTCTCACTCAAGATGTGGACTCAGCAACATAACTTTTTTTTTACGGTGTTTTATGAGTCAGAGACCCACAAACGATGTCTTTAATGTCAATTGCTCTTGCTCTGTTTATCCATTTTTGAAAAGGGGAAAATGCGCTTCCTCGCTTTATGGCCACACACACGCGCACACACACACAATTATACATACACACCACAACACTTGCTTAGATCAGCATTAAACAAGAACTGGCAATATTGAGGAAGCTGCAAGCCGAGCTCTGTCCAAAGCTGAATAATCCCTTGGAGCATTTTGCAGCGCCCTAAAGCACACTAATTAGAAAGAAAACGTAGAAACAAGATGTTGTGGTTTTGACTTTGAAGGTTTGTGTTTGACAATTTCTTTTCAGATGATTTGAAGTTCTTTTCTGGCTCTTTGCAAGGGAGGAAAAAAAGACAAAAAAAGGGACCGACAGGGAACTTCTAAAGTTGAACGTCTGAAAGGTGGTACAATTTCGACATCATACATTTTTTTTCTGTTAAAATCCGACGAAACGAACTTTTTTTTTGATGGCACCACAGAAGGGTACCAGAAAGGACAAAAAAGATGAAAAGACCATAGAACAGGAAATGAGTGTATAACATACAGTAGGTAAGCATGTACACATTTGTTTCTTCTCTAGTTGCTCAGTGCAATATAGCTAATAATAATAAAAAATAAGTGTAAAAAGAAGTTTAATACTGGTAAAACCACTGATAAAACTAAGTACACATTCACCCTTAATTTTGATGCCGCACAATGATGTAAGGAAAACTTCACTTTTCGGGGAATTTTGCCCATTGGCCACAATCCTTATGTCAGACAAGAACACACGTCTTTCCCTTTTCCGTGCACTCTAGATAGCGTGCTGGCAGTTTTTCTCGTCTCTGGGAGAAGAGAGAAGTTAATGGTGCACTGCAGATATTTTTTAAATTGTCACTTGTACAGTGGTGTCTTGGCATAAGAATGTCCCTACTAAAGTACTTTTTAGTTGCGAGCCATCCCTCGACAGATTTTTTGCTTTGAACTGCTATTTAAAATTTGAATACAGAGCCACCATTCACCATTACGAGCCTAGAGTTTGTTTTTCAGAGAGGTTGTGTACCACAAATATGCAGATTAACACTTATTTAGGTCATCGGCTCTTACCTTTATGCATTCCAACATACGGTAGGATCAGCATTTGGGAGCAAATATGAGGTGAAAAAAAGGGTAAAAAAACAATATGTTAATCTATCTGTGCAAGGTGGGAGAATGTAGAAGGTGCGTTCAAGGAACTCAAAGTGGGGCAAATTGCTGCTCGCATTAGATTAAAAAACCGGGGGATTTGTAACTATTATTTTTTAATAAAATAATGGTCCATATTTCCAAAATTGATATATTTTTATATAAAATTGTATCGAGTTATTGTACTTATGTATCAAATTGTTTACCACAAAGAGATGTACATGACTTGTTATAAATACAAATGTATTTATATTAGCAAGTAAATGTGATTAGTTATGAGTTAACTATGGATAAAATGTGATTAAATGTGATTAAATATTTGAATTGATTGACAGCCCTAGTTTAAACCAATTTTATGACTGCTTGATGTTAAAACTGCATAATAAAAACAAATTTGTTATATTTCTTATAATGAAAGATGCTCCACTGGCTGCACTGCCCTAAGAGTCTACATGTATGCATTCATATATTGCCTGCTTCAGGTTAAAAAATAGTCTGTCTAAACATAATAGACTTTGAAAGAAATCTCATAAATATGCTAAACTTCCTCTTAGTAACAGCATTTGCATTTCTGCTGTAGCACAAAACTGGCTCCTGGAAAGAGATGACATTATTAAACATGATCTGCTGTTAAAAATGAGCCTTCGCCACACAGTTGCAACATTTTTAGGGTCAAATATTGCAGTTTTCATCATGGGAAAAACAATTTTGGAAAGTCTTTACCTTACCCATTGTCAATTTTCAGTGCCCTAAAACACAGAAAACAATATAATGTCAAATACTGTATATAACATGCTAAAATTCTGAAGTTGGACATATATACTGTATATATTAGGCACGTCACTGTTTTCCACCTGTCCTTCAACATGTCCTCCATGTGGGAAGTAATAGAGAATGACTCTCCGGTGTCCAAAAAAATCTATTAGTGTCATTCCAAAAACACCATGTGACACACCACCCCGGCTCACTGGTGAGAGTCTCATAATGAGATTTTCCCATCTCCTCCGCCTGCGTCCCAGTCCCACTTGGAATACAAATTAATGTCTGCCGTTGGAATATTTGACACACAACATTATCTATTTAAAGGCTGTCACGTCCAAATGTCAAAACAACGGTTCTGTCAAAGATCATGTTGCACAATCTTGTTTCTCCGGCATCAAACATGCTCATGATGTCAGCGCTGGTACTGAAGGGCTCTTGGGTCAAAAGTCACATTCCGCGTTAGTCGGCGCTGGTGCATCCACGCGGACTCGCTCAACTGGAGCTAATGCAGAGCTGGAGATCGGCCCTTTTCAAAAGGCCACGGGGATGTCGACGTGCGGTGCAGCCCGGTGCAGCACCGCTGTCACTGCCTTGATATGCACATAAAATGACTTTGTGAGTAAGGTTTATAAATAATAATGCCACCTAGATTACACTTGCAGTTTATGTTTAGTAATGACCCAGCTTTCATCGCAATACAAAGAAACCTCTATGACAGAACACAAGGCTCTCGTTGTTTCCATTTTTGTACGGTTCTGTTTTTGACAAAATTTCGTCCCAGGTTTTGTACATTGTCTCGGTTTTTGTATGGCCGAACACTGCGCGTCCTTAATTTGCCCATCATTTTGCATAAGGGAGTGCAAGCATCCCACAATATGGTGACTCAGTCTTTGTGCTTTTTTTGAGTGCCGCTGATAAATAACTCACCATGGGTCAAAGAAAATGTCAGCACTATGATACGGAAGGTGGGAAACACTGAACGCTGAATTAAAGAAAGAACTCGAAGCCAAGTATGAAAGTATTAGGGGATGGTGTCGCAAGGATGTATGGGAAGTCACCATCAATGATAACTTCCATCAGGGCAAAGAAAGAAGAAATCAAAGAAGCTAATGTTGAAGAAGTTGAGGTATTAACCAAGCGGAGATCAAACGATTGAAGATGTTGAGAATTATTTTTTGTGTAGATCAACAAAAAACAGCCGGAGATCTTCTCCCTTTCCCCCTCGTCTTTGTCTAGACAGAGTCTTGAAGAGTCTCAAAAAGACTGAGACATGACATAGCCATTAATTAGTTCCGGTGCCCTCAAAAACCTCACCAATTTTTTTTTGTTTATACAATTTGGAATAAGAATTATGTGTCTCTACACTCAATAATGTACAAGAAACTTACATTAAAACACAATAAAGAAAGTGTAAAGAAATAAACATGTTTTCTTAAGTGTACTTTACCTTGAAGAGTAAACGGAGATGTTGGTGGAGGAGGTCGGAGTGAGATTTCCTAGTCATACTAATGTACGGTACACTGAATAATTCTATCCATCCATCCATTTTCTAGGCTGCTTATCCTCATTAGGGTCGTAAACAAAACATTGTACGGTGCTATTGTTGTTTCCGTGTTTGCAGTTTTAGCGCATTTGCCTTTGCAAAGGAGTGGAACTATGACGCAAGCGTTTTCATAGAAGCTGGGGGGAGGCCGTAACTATGGAGCTATTGGGGGGCTAACGGCGTCTTCAAATGTTTCCACTCGGGACCCGGTTTCAAAAGTGTTTGTTTACAGACCCCAAAATCGCCGCCTTCGTCTGGATGTGGCTTTACTAGATGTTTTATTGCGCGTAAGTCACATCAAAGCTCGTTTAGCAAAGCAAAATCTTGCTCGTATGTCGGAAAACTCTTAAGTTAATACGCTGTATTATCATTTTTGGTAGCAAAGTCATAGTTCAGTTCTCAGCCCTCTTCCTGTGAGACAGCTCCGGTACCATTTTGCGGTAAGTTATATAGGACTTATTAATGAACAAAAGCTTTCCTTCCAAAACAGAACTACACAAATTCCAAGATGATCCCAGTGATGAAGCTCGCAAAGCTCAGAATTAACAGGGAAAGCTTTTCAAAGTGAGCTCACAAACAGACACACAGATTAGGGAGAATCTACAAAGTCCACCCGTCTGATAAGACTTGTGGTGTTTTCTTGTGCTTTTATCTGCTGATGAGCTTCCCTTATCGTGTGTGGAGCAGCAGCGTGTTGCAGCCAATGATGATTGTCTCGTCATCGCTGGTTAGCCAAGCACAGAATTAACTTTACTAACACTATACACTGCAATAAACTCTAAAACTTGTAAAGATCTAAATTTGCCCCAATGGTTTTTAAAGTTGGAAAAGCATGTGAGATGTGTATATGAGTATGCAAAATGACACTTTTACTTCTCTGCTGTAAATGGGAAATAGTAGCACAATGTATCGTGTCAGTGCTTGACTGTGTTTAAATAGTCCTGAAAGGCAATTTTATAGATACTTTAGAAGTCAGGGAAAGTATAAGTGGAACATTAAAATCCAACTGTAAAAGCAAGGGGCCTGATATCATACAAAAATACATGTAATGCTATTAATGCAAGATACTTTACTTTATGAACACAATTATGACTTAATTGTACCCTTGACAAATTTTTGCAGCGGAAGAACGTTTAAACATATCCAGTATATTAATACATATGTTATGTTTGTGAGGGGTTTGTTTATTGTTTTTTTTTAAATACATTTAAACTTTATTAACAAAAAATTACTATTAAAATATGAATACATATCATTTTATGTATAAATCGTTCTCATTTTTTTGAAAATATTTTTTAAGTTTATTATTATTGATATCTTTATATAGTTAATGTAATTTTTTAATGTATGTACAGTATATAATCGTTTTTTAATGTAAATTCATACATTTTCTGTCTTTGTGTGTGGTTTATTTATTGTTATTTTTAATTTTAATAATTTTATGAACATATTAACTATTAGGAATCTATTAAAATATTAATTAATATTTATCATTTGATGTATCAATTGTAGTGATTTTTATGAAAGTATTTTTTTTTTTTAATTTACCTTCACCGTGAATCACCACCTCATTGTGGTGAAGGAGTTTGAGTGCCTGAGTGATGAGCTATGTTTTCCCGGGTTGTATGCCCCTGGTAGTGTCTCCAAAGGCAAACGGGGCCTAGGTGATGGGGAGACAGGGTGATTCAGAAGACCCTATGAATTAACATGTCTGAACATTGGACACTGGGACCTCACCCTGGCTAGACCTTGTTCTATAGAGGTGGCAAGCAAGGTTTGGGCTTATCAATTACCCCCCGGCTCAGCCCCCTTATGTTGGAGTCATAACCGACCGGGTCTCGACCTTTGTTTTTGTACGTGCCAAACTGCAGTTCTGAGTACCCAGCCTTCTTGGAGTCTATCAGAGAGGTGCTGGAGAGCACCCAAGCTGGTGACTCGTAGTTCTACTGGAAGACCTCAACGCCCATTGTGGGAAATGAGAGTGTGACCTGCAGGCCACCCCGATCTGAACTCGTGCAGTTTGATGTTGTTGGACTTATGTGCAAACCACAGTTTGTCCATAACAAAGACTAAGTTCGAACATAAGGATGTCCAGAAGTGCATTTGGCACTAGAACACCCAAGGCTATTAGTCTATGATTGACTTTGTAGTCATATCATTAGACCTGTATCCGCATGTTTTGGACACATAGGTGATGCGAGGGCCTGAGCTATCAATTGATCACCACCTGGTGATCAGTTGGATTAGAGGGTGGGGATGATGCCGGGCAGACCTGGGAGGCCCAAACGTGTAATGAGGGTATACTGGGAACACTCCTGTTCGTCGAGTCTTCAACTCCCACCTGAGTTTCGCATGCAGGGAAGGACGAGGATATTAAGTCCGAATGGGCTGTATTCCATGACTGCTTTGCTGAGGCGACAGGTGGTCAGTGCCAGTCGTGGTGGCATGCCCAAAACCCAATGGTGGACACCAGAGGTCAGGGCTGCCATCAAGCTGAAGGAGTCCTATCAAGCATGGATGGCTTGTAGGGCTTGTAATGCAGCTGACAGGTACCGCATGCCAAACATCATGCGGCTTCGATACAAAAACTCAATCACAGTGTTGAAGGAGTTTGTTTAGGTCACGGAGCACAACTATTGGTTGGCCTCGAAGAGGTTTGGGGAAACCAACCGACACCTGAGAAAGCGGAAGCATTGCTTGGTCCGCAATGTTTACATTGGGGGCAGAAGCCTGCTGACCTCGACTGAGAATATACTGCAGACAGATGTTTGAAGGAAGCCCTTTTTAATCCCTCTGACATACCTTCCATAGAAGAAGCAGATTCTGAGCACACAAATGCAGACACCTGTTGCTGAGGCAGACCGGGGTTGTTATCAAGTAGGGTGACCAGAGGGTGTGTTCCAAGTCTAGGGGTATCACACACCGCCTATATCCTGGAAAGTCTGTTCCAGGGTTCTGGAGAGAAGGGTACGATCATTAGTCAAACCTCGGACAGGAGGTGCAATGTGGTGCAATGTGGTTTTTGTCCCAGTCGGAACACTGGACCAGCTCTACACATATGGGTACTGGGGGGTACATGGGAGTTTGTCCAACTAGTATACATGTGTTTTTTAAACTTTAGGGATTAGACCTTGGGTGTTGTGTGGGGTGTGTTCCGGGAGTATTGGATTGGTGGCACACTACTGCGTGCCATTTCAGCGTTTACTGCGCTTGTTCATAGCTGGTTGTGACGCTTCTAGGAAGAGACTCAGAACCTCCAAATCTTAGACCATGGTTCTCAGTTGGAAAAGGATTGATTGCACGCTATGGGCTGGCAGTGAGATTTTGCCCCAGTTGGAGGAGTTCAAGTATCACTGGGTCTTGTTCTGAGTAAGGGAAGGTTGGAGCGTGGTGTCAACAGGCAGACTGGCGCAGAATCTGCAGTAATGCTGTTGCCGTACCGGACCGTCGTGGTGAAGAGAGAGCTGAACCCAAAGGAAAAGCTCTCAGTTTACCAGTCCATCTATGTTCCCATCCTCACCTATGGACTGAAAGAACAAGATTGCGGATACAAGCGGCTGAAATGAGTTTCCTCCATAGGATGGCTAAATTCATCCGAAGAGATAGGGTGAGGAGTTCGGTCATCCGGGAGCTCAGAGTAGAACACTGCTCCTTCATATCGAGAGGAGCCATTTGAGGTGGCTCGGGCATCAAGTCCAGATGCCTCCTGTTCATCACCCTGGTGAGGTGCCCTGCCGGGAGAAGACCCTGTGGCAGACCTAGGACACTCTGGAGGGATTATGTCTCACTGCTGGCCTGCCTCCCGGTGGAACTGGAATAGGAGACAGGAGAATGGGAAGTCTGAACTTCCCTACTGAGACTGTTGCCCCTGTGACCCAAACTTGGATAAGCAGAAGAAAATAGAATGGAATATTTTTTAGGTTTATTGTTATTATTGATATCAATAATTTGTAAATTAAATTATTTAACAGATTATTTTATTCTTTTAGTTTATTAAATATATTTTTTTAGCAATGGTTTTCCTCCCATTTGTTTGTGTGTTGTGGCAAGACTATAATTACAAGAGTCCAGGCTAATTATGAGCTGTCCACAGGAGGCATGTTTGTACAGGACTGAATAGGGCCGCCTAGTTATATTAAACACATATTTGCCCAAATGGTTGAAATATTCTTCCCTATGATGCATATTGATACTCTTATCTTTTGACACTTGCAAAATTTTCTGCTTTTGTTTGGTTGGTGGTAATACAGTATGCGAGCAGTTACCAGACTTGACTAAATGCAGACTGGAATAAAACCCAAGAAAAAAGGAATAAAACCTGGAAGATGACAAGTAGAGGTTGAGATGAAGCTCCTGTGCTTGGACGCCAAAGTGAAAGCTGAGGCCATGTTTGACCTTGTCCTTCTCCGCTGAGGGTCTGTGGGTTTGGGCCAGGGACAGGAACTCCCTGTACAGACACTGTGTCTGCAATTGCTGCTACCACCCCACACTGGAACACTTTGTTCACTGCCACCAAGGAAAACATAGACAACAAAAACACACACATTCTGGAAAAATGAACACTCCAGAGGGGTCGTTTTCGCCTCACAGCGTCTTTGCATCAGGTTACGTCTGTAAATAATAGTCCCCGCAAGGCAGGAAATCATGCAGCTTCACACTACAAAAAATACCCTTGGGATATTAGACCTGTTGTTATCAAATCATTTTTAGAATTTACAGCTAGTGAGGCGCTGGGATACAAGAGAGCAATATAACTACATTGTGACCCCAGATTTAAGTTGTTTAACTTGCAGAAATGAATCATTTTACGAAGTTATTTGTATCATTTACTTTGAGGCAGGCCAATGAAAACAGCAGTGTTTTTATTTGTTAAAAGGCTGAAAAAATACACGTTTAAAGACAAGACTTTGTGTTGTTAGTTGTTGTAAGTTATATCTTTCAATTGTGCCTTATAGCGCTATTTTTCCCATTGTTGCTGTTTTTTTAACACTTTATTTTATTTTTACAATGTGCAGCAGCCCAATAAATAAATAACCACTGTCAATAAATGGCTCCTGGGCACCCCAATGTACCGTATGTAGTCAACTTTGATCTTAGCTTTCATGAGTAAATATTAATTTTTAGACTAAAATTAAATAATCTCTAAAAGGTTGAAAAATATCCAATGACATTGGAACATATGACACCTTTTAGATGCAATATCCTCTAAAAATTGGATGATGGCTGGTTTAGTAGGTAAAGGAAGCTATACACTGGAAATCTTAAGCCAGATTGCTTTTAAAATCCACAGGGTTGTAGTTCTGATATAGAAAAATAAGCATTTAAAGATGATTAGTGGCTGATCCCTCCATAGAGTAGCGGAACAAATCGGAACGGGGTTGGGGAAAATGACCGGGTCCGTTAAACCCAAATAATAAAGCTCACAATAACTTCATTTTATCAAAGTCCCACCTCCTATCCGGGCCCTTTTGCCCCCCCTATAGATTAAAGGGCATAGAAAGGCGATTTTTTCCAAATGCATCTAATGTAGATCTTAAGACAGTTTTAATGGAAATAAACAATTAGAAACTGGTTTTACAGCCCTTTATCATGTTTTTACTAAACAATTTTGATGAAAAGAAACCCTAGCAGACAAACTTGTGTTGTCCGACGCACTCGGAATGATCGGGATCACTCGACAATTTCTGACGTGTGACAACAGATCTGCCACAAACTAATGCGTACCATACAGGCCACACAATCACAGCGTGCTTTTATTGTGCTTGGAACTTTATTTACACGTGGTTTCATTCGATTGTGCGAATAAGGGTTTATTGTGCAGCTCCAAGCAGCACAAAAGTTACTCGCCACAATACAAAAGAATAGGATGGAACGCGGTACTATGCACTTCCATCTGATCCAACGCATTTAAGAGCATCTGGCTCAAATTCCTCCTTCTTTGGCATGACTGGAGAATAGTCTGAACAACACATTGAAATTGTCCCCAATGTTTGTGGCGCACACCGCTTGTCACATTGACACTTAAAAAGAAAAAGAAAAGAAAAAATAAATACATTGGTAAATGAATATGCTTGGCATGAATAGAAAATCTGCAAGCTTTCAAAAAACTCGACTCCATGTTGACTACCTCGGCTGATTCTGACTGCGGGGACCTGACAGCAGTGTCACAAGAACAGCTAAGATATTTCGTGCGTACATTTCCCTGGTATCAGTTATTCCAAAGTACCACTTTTTAAACCGTCAAAGCATGAAATAGAAACACAAGCTCCACATCGCGCACTTCACATCTGCTCTTGCAGCATGTAAACACAAGCACGTGGAGCGATAATGTTACAACAGATCAGCACTGTGTGCTACCACGGCAGAAATGAGCATAAATAAAGTTAATGTTGTGAACTTACCTACCTGCTCAGTTACTCTGAGCTTTTAAGATTGTTCATAGCCTCGCCATCTGCTGATAGAGTTGAGAAAGCTATTATAGGTGATGTTTGGCCACTTTTTCAGGTCATCCTCCCATCCCTCAATTTCAGTAGGCAACGGAATTGCCTCGCTTAAGACATGACAGCTGGTGTTCCCACATTTTTATTGAGTTATCTAACCAAAAAAATAGAAATCGCACAATCGGTTCTAGAGTTGTAATGTAAATAAACTCTGGTTCTGGTGTCTACCGGAAGTTTGAGCCATAATTCACGCAAGGGCTCATGGGCATTAGGACAAAAGGGAATAATATATACATTTTTCTCCAGTACAAAGTCAGTTAAGTTTGCAGAAAGTGCATTTACCACTAATGTTTATCGCAATATATGTCACACTGTGAGCTTTAGTTTACGTCAGTGGTTCCCAAACTTTTTTTGCAACGCCCCGCTTTTGGAAATAAAATTATTTTCATTATTTCCATGAGTAGTGTTTGTGGTAGCCCCCCGCCACCCCTGTCATAACGCGCCTCCATTCCCAATCCCCGGGGCACTCCCCCAGTTTGAAAAAGTTATTTTCACTGTTTTGCCCTACTTCCACTTACCTGCTCCTATTTTGTTAAACTTCCTGTGTCCTCTGTTTTGGACTTGGTGTGCCTTACGTTACATACAGTTTTACACGCACCTGTTGCTAATTTGTCTTCTTTTTGCATTTAGTCCAGCCGCGTGCTGCTGTAGTTGGTGCCTGGTTGCCGTACAGTTGTCATCTGCTATGCTTATTTTTGTCTTATGTGACACGTTACCGCTACAAGCCTCCTGGTTTCTGCTCTTTGGCTGACAAAAAATTCTAGTTTTTACCTGCACTGGGTCGTCTCTGCATCTTGAAGTCATCGCCATCAAATTACCATGCCACATTGTGACAATATATTTTAAAGCAATTTTAATAGCACACATTTCTTATTAATAAATAACAGTATTCCTAAGTCTATAATATGTAATAACATTTAGCTTAAATCTAGTAAATGTTATCTCGATTTATGAATATAATAATATTTGGCATAAGCTATATTAAGGATTTTACTTAAATCTAGTGATGTGATTAAAAACAAGTTGCTTAAAAGTAGACCTGATCTCTTATTTTAGGAGTCATTATATTTTTACACAAGAAAAATATGCTGGTTTGGAGAATTCTAGCCAAGCAAGTTTTGCTTACCCCAGTTTTTGTGCTTGAAATAAGAAATGTCGCCTTTTATGATAATTTGGGCTTGTTTCAATTTATGGCTGTTTTTACAGTGTATGGGCTTCTCAGGACGCTACTGCTGCTGTTTTTCTCTCTAAAACGGCTTTTTACGCTCCCGCCAAAAATAGCGACTGACCTCCGATCTGACCTCTAGCTGGTGGGACAATTTTCACAAGCATGTCATTATTTTGGAAGAATGGCGTGGGAATGCCAAATGCACCTGAGTCACCACCTTATCGTGGTGGAGGAGTTTGCGTGTCCCAATGATCCTAGGAGCTAAGTTGTCGGGGGCTGTCATGCCCCTGGTAAGGTCACCCATGACAAACAGTTCCTAGGGGAGGGACCAGACAGAGAGTGGCTCAAAAGACTTTGTTTTACCTCGCCCAAACGCGGGTCACCGGGGCCCCCCTCTGGAGCCAGGCCCAGAGGCGGGGCCTTGGCGGTCCGATCCTTGGCTACAGAAGCTAGTTGTAGGTACATGAAATATCACCTCTTTTGCAGGGAAGGAGCCTGAGCTGGTGTGTGAGGTGGAGAAATTCCGGTTAGATATAGTCGGACTCACCTCAACGCACGGCAAGGGCTCTGGAACCAGTCCTCTCGAGAGGGGCTGGACTTCATTCCACTCTGGTGTTGCCAGCAATGAGAGGCGACGAGCAGGGGTGGCAATTCTTGTTGCCCCCCGGCTCCAAGCCTGCACGCTGGAGTTTAACCCAGTAAACGAGAGGGTAGTTTCCCTGCGCCTTCGGGTGAGGGGACGGGTCCTGACTGTTGTTTGCTATTATGCGCCAAACGGCAGTTCAGAATACCCGCCCTTTTTGGAGTCCTTAGAGGAAGTACTAGAGAGTGCTCCCTCGGGGGATTCGCTTGTTCTGCTGGGTGACTTCAACGCTCATGTTGGCAGCGACAGTGAGACTTGGAAAGGTGTGATTGGGAGGAATGGCCCCCCTGATCTTAACCCAAGCGGTGTCTTGTTATTAGACTTCTGTGCTCATCACGAATTGTCTATAACGAACACCATGTTCAAGCATAAGGGTGTCCACATGTGCACTTGGCACCAGGACATCCTGGGACGCAGTTGGATGATTGACTTTGTGGTTGTGTCGTCGGACTTGCGACCACATGTTTCGGACACTCGGGTGAGGAGAGGGGGGGAGCTGTCAACTGATCACCACCTGGTGGTGAGTTGGTTCCGATGGTGGGGGAGGATGCCGGTCAGACCTGGCAGACCCAAACGCATTATGGGGGTCTGCTGGGAACGCCTGGCAGAGTCCCCTGTGAGAAGAAGTTTCAACTCCCACCTGCGGGAGAGCTTTGACCATGTTCCGAGGGAGGCAGCGGACATTGAATTCGACTGGGCGATATTTCGTGCCTCCATTGTCGATGCGGCCGATCGGAGCTGTGGCCGTAAAGTGGTCGGTGCCTGTCGTGGCGGTAATCCCAGAACCCGTTGGTGGACACCCATGGTGAGGGATGCCGTCAAGCTGAAGAAAGAGTCCTATCAGGCCGTCTTGGCCCACAGGACTCTGGAGGCAGCTGACAGGTAACGGAAGACCAAGCGGTCTGCAGCTCTGGCGGTCGCTGAGGCAAAAACCCGGACATAGGAGTTCGCAGAGGCCATGGAAAACGACTTTCGGATGGCTTCAAAGAAATTCTGGACCACCATCGGCCGTCTTCGGCGGGGGAAGCAGTGCACAGTCAACACCGTGTATGGTGAGGATGGTGTGCTGCTGAACTCGACTCGAGATTTTGTGGACCGGTGGAGGGAATACTTTGAAGACCTCCTCAATCCCACCGACATGCCTTCCAACATGGAAGCAGTGCCTGGGGACTCTGAATCGGGTTCGCCTATCTCTGGGGCTGAGGTCACCGAGGTGGTCAAAAAGCTCCTTGGTGGCAAGGCCCCGGGGGTGGATGAGATCCGCCCGGAGTTCCTTAAGGCCCTGGATGCTGTGGGTGTTTCTTGGTTGACACGACCCTGCAGCCTTGCGTGGACATCAGGGTCAGTGCCCCTAGACTGACAGACCGGGGTGGTGGTCCAGCTTTTCAAGAAGGGGGACCGGAGGGTGTGTTCTAACTATTGTGGGATCACACTCCTCAGCCTTCCTGGTAAGGTCTATTCAGTGGTTCTGGAGAGGAGGATCCGGCGGATAGTCGAATCTCGGATTCAGGAGGAGCAGTGTGGTTTTCGTCCTGGTCGTGAAACTGTGGACCAACTCTATACTCTCGGCAGGGTCCTTGAGGATGCATGGGAGTTTGCCCAACCAGTCTACGTGTGTTTTGTGGACTTGGAGAAGGCATTCGACCGTGTTCCTCGGGGAGTGCTCCGGGAGTATGGGGTATCGGACCACCTAATCCAGGCGGTTCGTTCCCTGTATGACCGGTGTCAGAGTTTGGTTCGCATCGCCGGCAATAAGTCGGACCCGTTTCCAGTGAGGGTTGGACTCCGCCAGGGCTGCCCTTTGTCACCGATTCTGTTCACTACTTTCATGGACAGAATTTCTAGGCGCAGCCAGGGCGTTGAGGGGTTCCAGTTTGGTGGCCGCAGGATTCGATCTCTGCTTTTTGCAGATGATGTGGTCCTGTTGGCTTCATCGAGCAGTGACCTTCAACTCTCACTGGATCGGTTCGCAGCTGAGTGTGAAGCGGCTGGGATGAGAATCAGCACCTCCAAGTCCGAGTCCATGGTTCTCGCCCGGGAAAGGGTGGAGTGCCATCTCCGGGTCGGGGATGAGGTCCTGCCTCAAGTGGAGGAGTTTAAGTACCTCGGGGTCTTGTTCACGAGTGATGGAAGGATGGAACGCGAGATGGACAGGCGGATTGGTGCGGCGTCTGCAGTGATGCGGACTCTGCACCGGTCTGTCGTGGTGAAAAGAGAGCTGAGCCAAAAGGCAAAGCTCTCGATTTACCGGTCGATCTACGTTCCTACCCTCACCTATGGTCATGAGCTTTGGGTAGTGACCGAAAGGACAAGATCGCGGGTACAAGCGGCCGAAATGAGTTTTCTCCGCAGGGTGGCTGGGCTCTCCCTTAGAGATAGGGTGAGAAGCACTGTCATCCGGGAGAGACTCGGAGTAGAACCGCTGCTCCTCCGCATTGAGAGGAGTCAGATGAGGTGGCTCGGGCATCTGGTTAGGATGCCTCCCGAACGCCTTCCTGGGGAGGTGTTCAGGGCACGTCCAACCGGTAGGAGGCCTCAGGGAAGACCCAGGACACGTTGGAGAGACTGTGTCTCTCAGCTGGCCTGGGAACGCCTCGGCATCGGTTGGGAAGAGCTAGACGAAGTGGCCGGGGAGAGGGACCTCTGGGCTTCCCTGCTTAGGTTGCTGCCCCCGCGACCCGACCTCGGATAAGCGGAATAAAACGGATTGAAACGAAATGAAATGAAAACGTTTTGGTGGGCCTTTCCTTACTTGCATTTCTTCACTATTCACTAGTATGGAGTGTATTAGAATGTAATCCCTGCAAATAGTGGGGCCCTTAAACCTCCACTACCTCTGCTACGTTGTGCATGAATAGGGCGATAATCTGTGATAATATTTCCAATGGATGACCTGACATTAACAAATCCAAGACAAAGATGGCTCATTCCAGTTTTGAGCATCGTCTTGGCATTCTCCACCACACCCCCATAACACAGCTGACTAACAATGCCCAAATAGTGTCACTTCCATCACACTGACACCAAAAAATGGATAGATTAGCCAATTATGTGTGTTCATGCATTTCCTGTGACACGGGGGAAGTTTGCTTGTGACCTTTTCCTGATAGAAATGAGATTTTTTCCCCTTCAGGCTAAACAAAACAAAAAAGAATCCCAGCATGTTCCACTCCCTTTCACACAATCAGAGGCTTCACTTTGACATCACTCGTCAGCACTACCTGTTTACAAATCAGTCTCCAGGCATCTTGGTCTTTTAAACTCGCACATCTCTTCCCAGATTGGGTCATATTGTGTCAGGAGAAAAGGAGTGGTCGCTTGAGGGGTGTCAAATGCAAGGCCAGAGTGTCCCTGGCCACCGTGGTCTCGTAGCAGGTTATCTCTGCCTGCGGCAAGCCGCCACGCGCCTGCTGCACCTGATTGTCTCATCGCCACATTCCAGGTGAGGGAGCTGCGGCAAGCCCGGGCAGAGCGTCCAGACTGTGATACACTTGTTCTACAAGCGCAGGTGTAGCTGCACTCCTCCATGGCGCGACACTGGAGGAGCAGGAGCAGAAACGATGAATGAGAGAAAGAAAGAGTTGCATCAAACAGAGAAAGTGGAAGCTTTGAGTGGCCACATCACACTGTCAACACAAAACAGTGGGCAAAAAAAATAGAAACTCACTTCTGTGATACATTTTAACCCTTAAAAGGGCACTGAAGTTGATCCCCATAGAATATTTAGGTTAAAACTTGTTTCTTTGATATAGGAAACCATTTTAATCAAATGTATTTAATAATAATTTACCAGAGACCAATATCCTTTCTTTTAAAATACTTAACTTTTGTATATATTATTATTACTGTTTTTAGGGAATATTGTCCAACTCTATTTTTATTATACATGATCTTCTATTGAGGTCATCATTTACTTGCTTGATCATGACCATTATTATTATCTTATATTATTATTATATTGCTATAGTATATATCCCATATATATATATATATATATATATATCCAAACTAATTATTATTACCATCTACACTGATTACCATTATATCTTTTTATAACATTTCTCATGTATGTAAAAAATACAATTATTAAATTATATATACAAAACGTAATATATATTGACTGTATAGTAAATCCAAAATTGGCTATAATACATAATTGATACGTTGATATATGATGATGGTATAATAATGAGTAATGTCACAAGCTGTATAAAGCATAATGAATGAAAAATAATGTATATTGTGTTTGTAGGTGTAATATCTTGTTCATGTATTGCTGCATATTATGTTAATATAACAGGCTTTAGTGTTACAAAAAGGAGGTGGGAGTAAATAAGCTTGTCTTCTTTCCACTCCTTTTCGAGGCAAATTGTTTTCTGCTCGTGTATTTTCATGTTCTGTCCTGTATATTTTCTGTGGCTCAAAATAAACAAACAAACAAAAACAAAAAGTATTTCCACTTAGTGGCCACACTGGGTGCCTCGACGACAGCCAGTACGGAAGCCCATAAGCCTATATGCAGAAGTTTTTTAAAAATGTGTCTTTATTATAGGGAAGAACCCAATATTTACCAGTATTACATTTTTATGCTAATATCTTGGCAGTATTGTTGGACATCCCTAATTATTATCATTTACTTTCTTCTGACTGGCTGGGAAAAAAATCTAATGGTTCTACTGCCTCGTGGAACCAAATGTGCTGTGTGCATTGCCTCTCTCTTTAAACTGGTCTTTTTAATGTTTGTTTGCTTTGGTTTTGATCATTATTGGATTCACAATTTCTCCCCCGGTTTATTGTTTTTATTATGTTTTTTACTCAGCGTGTACAAGAATATATTTTTGTTTATCTTTTTTTATATGATTGAACACTGGGTGCTGTTTCTGATATTATGCTACTCTCATTTAAATAAGTAATGAACAGACCTCAGTATGATACGGTGCAATTCTGCACCACTAAAAACTACAGGGCGCAATAAATCAAAACTGAGCGTAAATGACTTTGCAAAGGCAGGATTAATCATCACGATTGTGTTAATGTGCCTAAAGTTGTGGCCAGTGAGTGGATGTGTGCACCCGTGCACAATATCAAATATAGAGGTAATTGTTTTTTAGCAGAAAGACAAAAATACCAGCTAATGCATACAAGCAATTCACCTCGACAAATAAGTTTTGAACCAAAAGTGGTCAGTGTAAGGCACCCACCACTTTTATAGTAGTACTTCTTGTTATGCATTGGATTCCGCCCCCTCAAGCAGAATAATAGCACAGACATGACATTTGACATTAATAACTGTTCTGTTTATGTGCTCAGACATTAGCCACCACACATGCCTGCTAAATTGGTCTCTGCAACCTTACGGAGGGCGGGGTGTAAAACACAAAAGTGAGGTGCGGTGATGATGTCACATGTAGCAGATGTGGAGGAGGATGAAGATAAAAGCAAAGGAATTCCAAATAATATCAGTTTGGGCATGCATTCTGTTATCACGCGCACACTGGGATCATGTTATGACTTTGGTCCCGTTGACTCACTAGGGCTCCACTGTATGGAAATTTCACATTTCAGGCAGTGTATTGTCCTGAAATAGTATGAATAATGAAAAAATGTAGCGTCTTTTGAGAAGCATAATAAAATGCAGGACATCTGACACACAGGGTCTGAAGAAATTGGATATGCTAATACAAGCGGGACACATTGTGTGTTTCTCTGCTTCTATAATCAGGCTGCTTTGGAGAACGCCCACAGGAAGGAGATGTTCCAGGCCTGCCATCAACAACACATAAGACTGTCATGCCAAAGAAGGCAAACTACATGTTTTTTAAGTGCCCTTTCTTGACAATGAGGCAGCCAGAACAACATGGCTGAGTTACACAGAGGATGTGATGGAAGGTGTTGGTGTTTTGGGGGAGGGAGGGGTGCAGAGTAAAGCAGGCTGGGACCTGCTCCGGCATTAAGTTATGCTTTTGTGAGGCTGAGCCACTTGCCTGTGGCAGGTGCAGGTAGCAGACGTGACGCTGCCGAGGTGTTTCTGCTGTCAGGAGGTCAAGCTGACGAGCTGTCAGGACACGTCAAACGACATGGCCACCACCCAGCTCAGCTCTTTGTGCCATCCCTTCCCAACGATGCAATGAGGTCTGACTGTAACATCCCAGAGCTATAACACCAAATTATAGGATTGCTGTCATGCATTCCATGGAAGTGGATAATGCATCTCCAACAGCGATTGCAATCTAGGGCATTGTCTTGATTTGCTGCTTCCCAGACTTAGAAAACACCCATTTACTAATGCATAAAAACGTGGGTGTCCAAAGTCCAGCCTGGCAGCCATGTATTACAAATACTCAACCTCCTTCTGTTTGCCTCTTATAATGAAAGCACAATTGGTGAAACAATAAAAATTGAAAGTGAAAGTAAAATTAAATTTGAAAGTAAAATTAAAAGTGAAACATTTTTAACCAAATAAACCTGCCATCCATATAACAGTGGTGTACTTTAAGACACCCGGTTGCATGCAGACCTCTACTAAGGCCAAACAATCCAAAATGGGGACTCCACATAATTAACTTTCCTAAATAACCACCTTTTGCTAAAAATAAAAAAATAAACAACTTACCTCGTAACACCCGCGACCACAGGCACCAAAACTAACTTGAATTGAGTAGAGTAGAGTAGAGACCTTTACCACGGTCACACAATCCTGATCCTGATCCATACCAAATTGTACACCTTCACAAAAACACAAGTGAAACAGTCTGCTGCACATTTATCCAGACATACTGTATACTGAATGGCTTCTTCCTTGGCCTATGAATCACAGCTACACAAAATGTTTTGGAAATCAGTATTTGAGTGTAATTCTGCCAACGAACATAGGAAGGGTAAAAAAAAAAAAAAAACATTCTCAGTTGTGGGTGGTAATAACATTGACTGTGCACTTAAAAGTGGAAATTAATTTTCCACTTGACTATCTGAGGAATATTTCTTCACCGATTAGCTTTAAGTTTGTCTCAATACATTCATCTTTGAGTGGCTAAAACAGATGAGACTTTCCTCCTGTGTTCAACAAGGCACCTGTAGCTGCAGACACACACACACACACACACACACACAGACAGCAAGTCCAGTCATGTCATCTGTTTGATTCTTGTCATCACAACGCAACCGTAATCAGCCGCTCTGAGCAAAAGTAAGGTCAGGCTAAAAAAATAGTGAATATGACTCTTGAATTAATTTGAATCAATACACTATATGTTTTTGGTGTTGGTTTAGACCATTTCTATTGAGAAAAAACAGTATATGGGCAAAAATATTAGAACAGATGGTCATTATTGCACCCACAGGAAGTGAAAGTGGAAGAAAACATGGAAGACTTAAACAATAAGTTGCATGTAGAACTAAACATTGTCATTTATGGGTGTGTGGAACTGATTATTTGGATTGACATTATTTTCAATGCAAAAATTTGCATTTGCATCAACTCTTTTGGAACAAATTAATAACAAAAACTGAGATACCACTGTATTCATGTTCATGTGGACATTGCCTTCTTGTTGCAAGCAAATGATGGTAATTAAAGAAGGGGAGTGTTATTGCATTCGTAACTATGGCAACAGTCAAATCGGAGGAGAAGTCTAATAACGTGTTACAACCCGGCAAATCACATCCTTAACAGCCAGCATGGCCGCAGCTCAAGGATTTTTGGCAGGTGCACATCACATGCAGAATAAAATGCAGAAACTGAACAAGGAAATTGAAACTGGCAAAGAGCTATACAATGAATATTTAATCAGCAAAGCATATACGCTTATTTCAGGGTCAAAATGCATACATGTTGGCACGTCTGGTGATAGATTAATTACAGAATCGGAGTTGCTCCAAGACTTTTGGCCATATACTGTACACAGAAATTATTTCTTTTTTTTCTGCATATTTGTCACATCTAAGTGTTTCAGATCATCAAAACAAATGTAAATATTAACTGTTAATACATTACATAGCTGAGATTAATTGAGATATATCAGTCAGCAGAAGGTTGTAAAGCCATTTCTAAAACTTTGGTACTCCAGCGAACCACAGTAAGGTTATGGTTATGGTTTAATTTGTTTTGAAGAAGCATACATGTGTATATATATATACATATACAGTATATATATATATATTCTCTTCGCTTCGCGTCTGGAAGGATCACGTACGAACGATCTTGCACGTCTTCTCACTTCCAATTGCCTGTTTGTTCCTGCAGTGGATTCCAACCCAGCTACTCTCCAGCGTCTCCCAGACGGTACGTCCTGTGACCCGACCAACCAGGTTGGCAACCCCGAGACTCTTGTGTTGCCCACAGTCCATGGTGCACGCTACGCATTCTTGTTCAATCGTACCATCGCTTTCTGTTTGTTCCTGTTGTCTATATTAAAGACAGTGTATTCTGCCCCCAACCTGCCTCCTCTGTCCACACCCGAGAGTCCGCCTCTGCAACATGTAACACTAGTAAGCTTTGTGTCCTGATCTGATTCCTATTGAGATGCTGTGGTATGACCTTAAAAAGGCGGTTCATGCTGGAAAAACCAACAATTTTGCAAAGATGAGTGGGCCAAAACTCCTCCAAAGCGCTGTAAGAGACTCATTGCAAGTTATTACAAACACTTGATTGCAACTGTTGCTGCTAAGGGTGGCCCAACTAATTATTTAGGTTTAGGGTGTAATCACTTTTTCAAACAGAACCAAGAAGGTATGGATTTTTTTTCTCTCTCTCTCTCTCTCTCACTAATATAAAAGTTTTATATTATTATATTAAGTTTTTTCTTTTCAGTTCAGTGTGTTGTGTTGACTTTTGATGATCTGAAACATTGAGGTGTGACAAACATGCAAAAAAATAAGAAATCAAGAAGGGGGCAGAAACTTTTTCACACCACTTACAGTATGTTTAATCCCACAGTGTAAGTGGTCCCTGACACTAAGGATCCCAAATATTTTTGCCGCTTATAAAACACCTGAAGGCTTTGCCGCAATGAAGGCAGAGTAAGAACACACACAAAAAAAGCGATCTGCCTTCAGTGGTCTGTTTGCTTTGCTTGAATGACTTGCAGCTCCACCAGCATGGCAGTGTCAGAATAAATTAGCGCCACGGTCCATCTCCTTCCCGGCTTCACACAACACAATCCTCTTAAAAGCAGCGCATGTCACTCAATCTCCAGGGACGTGCACGAGAAGCTGCGACGACTGGGAAATCTGCCTGCACAAATAGAGTGAGAATGGGCTATTTGCACAAGTGTATAACATCATCCACCATTACAATGGACATTTCTCTTTCAGTGTACTGTATGCAGCCACTGTCACACACACTGTGTCCACACAAGGACAGGACAGCCCACAGGTTCAAGCCACTTCATTAGACCGATATTAGTTGTGATTTCATATAATCATGGCTGCAGGCTTTTACAGACCTCTGTCCTCTGTGAAGAGCCCAAAGGCAAAAGAGCTCGAAAGTTTGTCGCTTTGCAAAGCCACTTAAGTCTTCTCCCAAAACAAAACAGCGTTTAGTCATGACAGCAAGCAACAATAAGGCGGCAAAGACAGGATGCCGGAGAGACTATTCTCATGAGACTCTTTGGAGGATTTTGGAGGAAAAGCCCTGTAATAACATATATTTGGGTGCCTACTACTGATAAATGTAACACACCAATTATTCATTCATTCATTCATTTATTTTCTATGCCGCTTATCCTCATTAGGGTCGCGGGTATGCTGGAGCCTATCCCAGCTGACTTTGGGCGGGAGGCGGGGTACACCCTGGACTGGTCGCCAGCCAATCGCACACACCAATTATTCTTTGTCAAACTGCAAGGACTTGAGAAGGCCACTAGCTACCGTGCTAATCATTTAGTCTTGAATTTATGTCTTCTAAACTTAAAAACCTAGAAAAACCTACCACACAAAAGGCTCTAATTTCGTAAATCGCTTGTGCCTCGCCAATGGGCGTGTTTTACGCGTATTTTGCAATTTCGTGCCACGCGCAGCTTGCTGTACGTACGCCTTCGTCCCTCCTACCGGCACAAGTGGCAAAGAGGGAGGAGAGAAGGCGTGACTGAGTTTACCACAGCCGGGTCAAATCTTCAGGCACGGAATACTTTCAGTGTGTGCAGAACTGCCAAAATGTACAAATGTATGGTACTTATCATGCAAAGACTTGTAGGCATGACAGAAAATAACTGGGACCCACTGTGTTAAGGTAATATAAGGCGTTGTATCAATGTTTTGTGTCATTACTATACTGCTGCCTAGTGACCAGAATACTACATATCACTTGTATTTCAATATGTTTAGACTAATAAGGCATTTTTCTTTAGGCTCTTTCCATACACCCATTTTTTTATGCCGCTTATGATCACGGGGGTATGCCGGAGCCTATACCAGCAAACTTTGGGCAGGTGGCGCGGTAAACCCTGGACTGTTTACCAATCAGTCACAGGGCAGATGAACACTGTAACACTGTAAACAAAATACATTCCCATACACAGTCTTTCCTCTTCACGTTGCAGTTTGAATTTCACGACTTCACCCTATCAAGGATTTACAAACATATTTTAGTTAATAATTCATATCGTTTAATTGTTTGAATACGACCTATTATTAATGCATCAATCTATCCATTAGTTTAAAAAAAAGCATATTTAAGCACATTTTTACCTATTTTTGCCTGAATTAAACATTTTCAAACATAAAAATAGCTAAATTAACTAACTTAATGAACTATAATACAAATACATGGCTGAAGACACATTTTAATTATGAATATTAACTCAAATGTTGTTCGCTAGGTTGTTCTAGAGATATTTTTTTGCTCTGTTGAAAGAATAAATTAATTGGGCTTATATTAACTAGGATAATATACCCAAGCGCAACAGAGGGTGATCAGACTTTTACAACAAAGTAAGAGCTTTTTCTGGAAAAATATATGCAAATAAAACATCCATCCATCCATTTTCTATGCAGCTTATCCTCATTAGGGTCAAATTGCAAAAAAACAAATTCAAATATTTCTTCATTCATTTTCTATGCCGCTTATCCTCATTAGGGTCACGGGGATCCTGGAGCCTATCCCAGCAGACTTTGGGCGACAGGCGGGGTACACCCTGGACTGGTCGCCAGTCAATCGCAGGGCACATATAGACAAACAAACATTCACACTCACATTCATACCGATGGACAATTTAGAGTCACCAATTAACCTAACATGCATGTTTTTGGAATGTGGGAGGAAACCGGAATACCCGGAGAAAACCCACACACGCACGGGGAGAACATGCAAACTCCACACAGATATGCCCAACGGAGATTTGAACCCAGATCTCCTGACTGTGTGGCCAATGTGCTAACCACTCATCCACCGTGCGGCCCAAATATTTCTTATTCCCATTTATTTGTTTTTTATAAGTGGAACAATATTTGAGGTCTTATCTTTTATCTGGCCGCACCGTGGTCAAGTGGTTAGCATGTTGGCCAGGCAGCCAGGAGATCTGGGTTAAAATTTCCATTGGGATTTCCATTCCATAAATTTTCATTTCCATTGTGTGGGGTTTGCATGTTTTCTCTTTGCGTGCGTGGGTTTTTTCCAGGTACCCCGGTTTCTGCCCACATACCAAAATCATGCATGTCAGGTCAATTGGCGACTCTAAACTGTCCATAGGTATGAATGTGAGAGCGAATGGTTGTATGTCTATATGTGACTGGCGACCAGTCCAGGGTACCCTGCTTTTCGGCCGATGTCAGCTGGGATGGGCTCCAGCATACCCGCGACCCTAATGAGGATAAGCGGCATAGAAAATGAATGAATATATTTGTACTCCCGGATATGGTGCTTTTCATGGGCCATTAAATGTGCAAATATAAAATGATTTTGTTTATATGTAGAAAAGTTGCCCCAACTTCCACGAAAAGTCAGCTGTCATCCTCGGCAAGAATTTAATACCGTAGTCTACATTTTGAGGCGCATTTCAGTCCTCGCATTGATTCCAATCACTTTGTGAGCCGCAACAAGGCTCACGCTTCTCCTTTTCATCTACTAGTCTCATTGATCATTGGAACTGGGGAGCTACAGGGCGCAGGTGTGATCGTCATCCCGATGCTTCTGCCGGCTACGTTTTTGCGCCTGATGGAGTGCTTGTGTGCGAGGAGAGGCAAACATTTTCATGAGCGTACCCCGGCATGGTGTGGAATACAGCAAATGAGTGTTGACAACATTCACAGTCATCCATAATTTATATGCGGCCCAGACACATACCTGTTTCAATAGAGATTTCCACCTTTCCATAATATCAGCTGGCAATTTTCACCACACAACCTGAGGTGGGCTTGATGTGGACGCTGTGATGTTGTCAAAGTATTTCTGTATGTGTTTTTCTTGCATCCATTTTGTCATAATGATAGGCTGACAGTGGGCACGATGGCGGTGCAATGCAGAAAAGTCCAACATTCCTGAATCCTGATGAGGACTGCAAGTTGAAACATGCGATCAGGAGCGACCAGTGTTTTAGTAAATACCTCAGGAGATGGTGTTATGTCTTGACTGCAGAATGTGGCTGGGAGGTTTTGCCTTTTAGATGGAATTAATATTGTTTTACCTACAGTACGAGAGGATGGTGTTAAAGCGATCATCATATCATTGTTTGACTGACTTCAGAGAACACAATCCCTGGTAGTCTAAGGTAGAGTAATGTAACATTGAAATCAACAGATCCACTGGCTCATGACCCCTGCCAGTGCAAATATTTATTCTGGGGCATCCTTGAAAAATCAATAGGGTTCTTGCTTTACTTTAATGGTAGAGCAAACTGCATAAGCCGTAAGTGAAAAGATTTTGAACTTCGGCCACCTTGTTGCAGATGTTAATTAATAGGGTTCCTGCCCCAACATTATTAATCTAATAGCAACATGAACGTTTAAACAATGGTGGCGGTTGCTGAAGAAGCATGCAAGAAACAACAGCATGTGAAAAACCACAACGGATTCAATTCAAAATCAATAGATTTCTTGCCCAGACAAATTGGAAATCAACAATGGCCATTCAAAGTAGACCACATTAAAGTTCATATATGAAATGAACCCTGCTGCCAAAAATCTAGATAGTTAGTTTAGACTGAAAGTCACAGATGTCATTCAAACTCAATTGGATTGTTGCTCTGACAAAATGTAATAATCCATGAACTTTTGAATTAGGGGTTGAAAATGTACTTGTTTCAACAAAATAAATCCACACACCAACATAAAATAACAGAATATCTACATGACAGTATATTCTTTAAAATCATTTGGGTTATTCCTTGCTAAAAGGCTGTGTATGGGGGTGTGTTTTACGAGAAAGCGCTTCACCTCGACCACATTTTGCTCAGCGTCTGATTCACAATCCATAGGGATCTTGCTTTAAAGGGAAAAAAGGAAATGTTTTAACATGGAGAGGGGTGTTGCACCTCTCATTTAATCACCTGTTGAATCTTTGGGTTTTTTAGCTACCTTGTCAGTCAAAAACCAGAAGATTTTTGCTCTGATATACATTTATTTATATAAAGTAACCAAAATATTTCAAACTGCATTCAACACGGATAAATGTGCTTAACGTCTCACAAATGCTGAAAAGTCTCTGTCTAAAAATAACAACCAGCTAATTCAGTTCAAAATTCTTCATAGGACTCATTATACAGACAAAGGATGTTCAAGATGGGTCTCACAAAGTCAAATATTTGCTCACAGTGCACAAATAACTCAATACTCGAAATAATTTGATAACTATATACATGCTGTTTGGTATTGTGCACGCACCTGTCCAAATGTTTTGGCTTCAGGTATGTGACAAGCTGTCCACATGGTCCAGATGTAATATTCCAGAACAACCCACATTGTGTTTACTTAGAGATCTGGGTGGCATCAACATCGATAACAACACCTCGCATATGGTCCTGACTGCATTATGCATCGCAAAAAAACTATTCTCATGAATTGGAAAACAAAAGGCACTCTAAGTATGAACCAATTTAGGAACCTTTTATTAGATCATATCTCTTGTGGAGACAATGTAGCTCTTTAAACGATCAATTGGACCAATCTCATTCACCCTGGTCCCCGGTGATTTGCTCTTTCACTTCACTCTGAGAGTTGGGCGGCTGGCGGAGGTGCCAGGGGCATACGGGCCGCTGGTGGGGCCTTGGGGGGGGGCTAGGCTGCGCTGCTCTAGGTGGACCGCTGTTTATCTCTATTGAGGCAGGAGTAGGTCTGGTGCCGAGGCGACCGGTTGGTAGTGGGGTGGGGGGCCGCGGGGTGGGGCCTGGGTCGTGGCCGTCGGGCCCCGTGTCGGGTGGCTGGGCTGGCTGGGTGTGGTTGGGGCGGCGCTCTTGGACCCTGGGTTCCGGGGGCTGCCTCTACCCGGATGTGGGAGTGGGGGCGTATCTGATCTAGGTTGGCCCGGACTTGCTGCTTCGGGGGTGGATGGGTGCGCGTCCTGGTGCCAGATTGGTGCCTGGGAGGACCTGGGATGGGGGAGTGTGCATGGGGTTGGGCGGGTGTGGGTTTGTGTGCGCGAGTGCTGTGTGTGTATGTCAGTGTGTGTTTCTGTGTACGTTGGGTGCAGGGGATTTAACAGTGGTGTGGGCACTGGGGGCAGTGGTGAGGGGTGAGGTGTGTGACTGTGCCTGGAGGGTTTCTGCCTCTCGAGTGGTGAGGTGTGTTGTCCGGGTTCCTCTCGGATACTGGGAGGGGATGGCTGTGGTGGTATTCAGAGGGGTCACAGACATGACCCCCCCAGTTTTAATTACACTTACTCACTATACATAGACTCACAGACAGCTCACATTCATTTTTGGGGTGGCGGGACTCATGTCACCAGGTGGGCAGAACTACTCAATCGAGCTCAGCTGTCGATATGGTTCTGCCATGGGGCGTCCCCTCTGTGGGGTGCCTGCTGGGGGGCCAGGCTCCAGCGTCTTTCTAGTCGGACCCTCGCTTTTGGAGGGAGTGTGGTTTGGGATGCATGGCTGTGTTCACTACGAACATCTCCTCATTCTCTGTTTCACTCTGATGCAGTCATTCTGTCACTGCAGAGTAATGTAGACTTAATGTAGATGTGTTGCACGTGTCATCTGGATGTTCATTGCTCACGAGGTTCTGTTTTTCTAGTTGTTTTTCTTTTATGTTTATTATTATTAGTACGTATTTATGTGTATACATATATACAGGTATGCACACTGTATGTGTATGTATGTACATGTATGTACTGCATGGAAAGGTGTATGTGCACAGTATGTGTATGTATGCGTGTACGTATATGTATGTATATATATATATATATGTGTGTGTGTATGTATATATATGTATGTATATATATATATATAGTTATTATTAAAAAAAATCTTTCTTTTCCTGTATTTTGGCTCATTTTGCTCTGTGACTGTTCTGGGTTGTTGCTGAAATTGTGATTACTATGGTTGTTTATAATATGGTTGAAATATGTCTGTGAGGTTCTTCTGCACCCTTTCTTATATCCCCGACCCCAACCCTTTTTAGGTCAGGTCCAGCATCGAAATGTGGTTCAACAAAATTCATAATAAACATGAATGTCAAGAGAGACTCATTTGTGTTATAAAGTTTCCCTTCGCAAAGCAATTTTGCTCAGCACTTAAAGGCAGCTTCACTCCCATTCAGCTGTTATGATGCTGGACAAGACAAATAAATAAATAAATAAATAAACAAAAATACCAAACTTAAATTTAAAGCAAAACTTAATACAGAGCAATCATCCATCAGTACGAGGCTGCAGTTCGTTTTTCAGGGTGATTATTATAACAATTCTGTTGTGATGGCCTGTGATGCCAATCATGCATGCATTTGCATGTACACCTTATGTATTATTGTAGAGCATTTGATAGGGATTACTAACATGTCTTCACTTATGTTGTATTCACAAGATAATACATTCCCTGCTCAAGTGTTTGCTCCACTTGAGGCATGATCTAATAAAAATCAAATAGATTTATTTGCAGGCTCTGTCTGGCTCCATGGATTAGCACCTGCCACTCATATCTGCAACACTTACTTCCTCGGCACAGTGCACAGCCAGCTGGCTCAATAGAGAAAACTCCCTAAAAATAGCCACCATTTTTACTTTAATATAAAAGTTCTTCAATATAGGTGAGAAATGAAAGTAATGTCCATTTTTCCAAAATAATAATGTGATATAAATACCTAGGCATCACCTTTGACACTATGCTTAAATTCTCCTTCAACACTGAGGAGATCCTCAGGAAAAGCCAGCAGAGACAGGGCCTCATATAGTTCAGCTCTTTTTGATTAAGCCACAACATTCTCAGGACGTTCTATTACTCCTCTATAGAAAGCACCACCACCTTCCCAATCACAAGCTGGTTTAGTTCAATAAGCCTTCAGGAGAGAAACCACCTGCAGAAAACTGTGACTGCCAGCTGTAAAGTACTTGGAACACCTTTCAGATCTCTGTGGACAGTCTGCCAACATCTCACATGCAGGCTAGCAGGCCACATTGTACAGCCCCTCACACGATCTGTATTTAACATCTTAGTGGCTGCCATCAGCTTCGTTTCTCCACCTACAGAACTCAGAAGAGAACGGCCACCCAACTTTGGGCCCAAACCTGTGCTGCTCCTCAAAACAAAACATCTGTAGTGCACTGCTAAAAACCAGGACACACATCGGCATTACGATACACAAAGTATACTCACATTTTTACTCCAAGATGCCTTCAAATTTCAGTTCATTTAAATTATCTCTCATCTGTATTGATACAAATAATTAGAAAATATTACAAAATACTATCTATAACAAAAGGCACACATTCCAAAGGAAGAATGTTCAATAATTCCAGGAACAGAAAGAAATCTGAAGTAAAATGCTTGTTTGGAAGTTTTGGGAATTTAACCAATATTTTTGGGAAAATGTGTCTTTTAAAGTCACAAGAACTTGAAATTTTAACTGCCGTTGTGCATGACGTCAAAGGATTAAACTAATGCAATTGTTTTTTTCTTTGGGGTTCTGTGGCTGTTTGGCAACGCTAATTGAAAAAGCTGCCCACACGGCTGCCTCTCAGAGATTACGCCACCTGCAGCAGAGTGCCATAATGCAGGTCAGTTTAATAGGCCAATGGAAACCAAGACATTTTCTTCACTTTCTAAAAAAATGAATAATTACAACAGGACAGCCAGGACAGGAACCATGGTAGTTAGTATTTTTATTTCTTCCTGATGTATTTTTATGCATTTAAAATTGTAGCATTTTCAACATTAGCCTAATTTATATGCAACTAATTCAGTGCAGACGGTTAACTCATTGTTGCTTACAGTTTTACAGTGTTTACATTGATTTACTTGCTGATCTATGTGCCTTCAGTTAGCACCCCTGGGGGAAAAGTAAAGCTATTTGAAACGAATTGAATCAAATATGTACAGTGTCAGCTTGCTTTTGATGACCCTCTTTTCCCAGGTTTAATGCGGCCAAGCAGAGGCGAGGGAACTTTCCTCAACCCTCATCCAACTTAATTAAATAGAAAAGGCTCCCAAAGATAATATCCAGCCCAGCAGTTAGCCACTCACCTTTTCCCCCTTTGCCTTTCTTAAATTGAAACATTCATCAGTGTTTTGCTTGTGCGCCTCGCTCGATATTCCCGAGCAATAAAGTGGATGGCGGGCAGTTCTATGTGGAGTCCACTGAATAAGACGGCAGAGGGTCTGAGAAGCCACTCCACCTGCCGGATTGCAGTGGACATGATAGAGCACGAGTGCCACTCGGGTGGATCAGTTCAGCTCAACATGCTCGGCTGAATGCTTAGAACTGGACTGGATAACAAGCTCACTGGGCTCGTCTGGTCCTGTCTGCCTCACTGTGTCTCTCGTTGCAGATTTTGCTGCAGCGTTCGGGACACGCTTGGTTGCACATGACTTGCACTTCATTTGTCCACTTCTCACATCCTTCTTGGCCTCGAGGCCTTTTTTCCTTTCTGCTTTCCTTTTTCTTGTCCCATCTTTCTGTTCAACTTGTTCTCACTTTTGACACTTTTTGTCCAAAATATTACAATACTCTTCTTTCCTTGAGGGTGGAAAATTAAAACTATACATCTCTAATATCTTTAGCAGTTCTTTGAGGGAGGAGTTTAGCTGATTTTGACATTTATGGGGAGTCATTTGCTTGTTAAGCTGCATGTAATTCTCCTCTTCCTTTACACTTGCTGCTGCATCTGTCATAATTAGACAATATTGGCTTTATTACCATTTTCCCATGTACAGATACTAGCCAGAACTTCATTACCAAAACCGATATTCTTCAAAACTATGTCAGGTCAGTATGGTTTTACTGTGACGCCACTGGATGCATTTCACAGTGCATTCACTGTGCAACATAAGCCAAATACTAAAATATGCAAGGTAAGTCAAAGAAAAGTGCTATATTTCTCATTTAACAGCGTCTAATATTTCATCTCAACAAAATAATCATTAAAAATGACCAGTAGTCAACAATAACATACCCTCTTACTATCAACAGAAAGCTACACATTTCTATGTGGCACAAATGTCCATATAAGAACAAAGTAAGGTGCAAAGTATGAAACTCTAAACTAAATAACTAATAGATTCAGTGACATTTTAAACTATAGTCAGGTATTTTTGTCAGTACCGCAGGTTGATTCTTATCATTGTGTTGCCGCATAGTGCTACATGTAACTCAGAGTGATTTTTTTCTCAGGTGTGATATTAGATTAGGTGTATTGAATAAGGACTCCTTACTCCAACCCTCACATAAGCAATGCTTTAGAGTCATTGCAAATGCATATTTGCGTATTTGCATTTGCACTGTTGTTGCTGTAGTGTAGTCTGTCCTTCTTCCTCCTCTGAGCCACCACCTTATTGTGGTGGAGGAGTTTGCGTGTCCCAATGATCCTAGAAGCTAAGTTGTCGGGGGCTCTCATGCCCCTGGTTTGTGGGTGTCACTGGCTATATGGTCCTGGATCCGGGGACCTCTTGGCCATGGCGTTTGGTGGCCTTGGGCAGGTGGCGGCTTCATCTCTGGTTCTTTATGTCCCCATGCTTCTCCTTTCAGGGGTTTGAGTTTTAAATCTGCATTTGAAGATGAGGAGTGAGTTGATGTTTTGAATGATGGTAATGAGTTCCGGAGTTTGGGAGCAGAGCTCCTGAAAGCTCTACTCCCCATGGTACTTAGCAGGCAGAGGGCACAGTGAGGTGGATGGAAGAGGAGGATCTGAGGGAGCGAACTGGCGTGGTGATGTGCGTGAGGTCAGTCAGATAAAGAGGGCTGAGGTTTTGTATGGCCATTAAGGTACATAAGAAGAGTTTGTAATGTATTCCCTGCTAGCAAGCAGAGTTCTGGACAAGTGGAAGTTTGTGGAGGATCTTCTGGGGTGACCAAAGAGGAGTGATTTGCAGTTGTCAATGCGTAAAGTGACCAGGTTAAAGCCAAGGATAGATGTACCAGTGAGGAAGGGGCTGAAACGGTGAGAATAAGCAGATTAAGAGGTGTTGTTATTGTTGGTTTGATTCTGGGTAAAACCAATGTAAAGTTGACTACATAAGTGTGATTTCAAGTTCAGAGGGCTCAAATATCCATCCATCCATTTTCTTCCGCTTATCCGAGGTCGGATCGCGGGGGCAGCAACCTAAACAGGGAAGCCCAGAGGTCCCTCTCCTCGGCCACTTCGTCTAGCTCTTCCCAGCAGATGCCGAGGCGTTCCCAGGCCAGCTGAGAGACATAGTCTCTCCAACGTGTCCTGGGTCTTCCCCGAGGCCTCCTACCGGTTGGACGTGCCCTGAACACCTCCCCAGGAAGGCGTTCGGGAGGCATCCTAACCAGATGCCCGAGCCACCTCATCTGACTCCTCTCAATGCGGAGGAGCAGCGGTTCTACTCCGAGTCTCTCCCGGATGACAGTGCTTCTCACCCTATCTCTAAGGGAGAGCCCAGCCACCCTGCGGAGAAAACTCATTTCGGCCGCTTGTACCCGCGATCTTGTCCTTTCGGTCACTACCCAAAGCTCATGACCATAGGTGAGGGTAGGAACGTAGATCGACCGGTAAATTGAGAGCTTTGCCTTTTGGCTCAGCTCTCTCTTCACCACGACAGACCGGTGCAGAGTCCGCATCACTGCAGACGCCGCACCAATCCGCCTGTCCATCTCACGTTCCATCCTTCCATCACTCGTGAACAAGACCCCGAGGTACTTAAACTCCTCCACTTGAGGCAGGACCTCATCCCCGACCCGGAGATGGCACTCCACCCTTTCCCGGGCGAGAACCATGGACTCGGACTTGGAGGTGCTGATTCTCATCCCAGCCGCTTCACACTCAGCTGCGAACCGATCCAGTGAGAGTTGAAGGTCACTGCTCGATGAAGCCAACAGGACCACATCATCTGCAAAAAGCAGAGATCGAATCCTGCGGCCACCAAACTGAAACCCCTCAACGCCCTGGCTGCGCCTAGAAATTCTGTCCATGAAAGTAGTGAACAGAATCGGTGACAAAGGGCAGCCCTGGCGGAGTCCAACCCTCACTGGAAACGGGTCCGACTTATTGCCGGCAATGCGAACCAAACTCTGACACCGGTCATACAGGGAACGAACCGCCTGGATTAGGTGGTCCGATACCCCATATTCCCGGAGCACTCCCCACAGTATTCCCCGAGGAACACGGTCGAATGCCTTCTCCAAGTCCACAAAACACATGTAGACTGGTTGGGCAAACTCCCATGCACCCTCAAGGACCCTGCCGAGAGTATAGAGTTGGTCCACAGTTCCACGACCAGGACGAAAACCACACTGCTCCTCCTGAATCCGAGATTCGACTATCCGGCGGATCCTCCTCTCCAGAACCCCTGAATAGACCTTACCAGGAAGGCTGAGGAGTGTGATCCCACGATAGTTAGAACACACCCTCCGGTCCCCCTTCTTGAAAAGCGGGACCACCACCCCGGTCTGCCAGTCCAGGGGCACCGACCCCGACGTCCACGCAATGCTGCAGAGTCGTGTCAACCAAGACACGCCCACAGCATCCAGGGCCTTAAGGAACTCCGGGCGGATCTCATCCACCCCCGGGGCCTTGCCACCAAGGAGCTTTTTGACCACCTCGGTGACCTCAGCCCCAGAGATAGGCGAACCCGACTCAGAGTCCCCAGGCACTGCTTCCATGTTGGAAGGCGTGTCGGTGGGATTGAGGAGGTCTTCAAAGTATTCCCTCCACCGGTCCACAACATCTCGAGTCGAGTTCAGCAGCACACCGTCCCCACCATACACGGTGTTGACTGTGCACTGCTTCCCCCGCCGGAGACGGCGGATGGTGGTCCAGAATCTCTTTGAAGCCATCCGGAAGTCGTTTTCCATGGCCTCTCCGAACTCCTCCCATGTCCGGGTTTTTGCCTCAGCGACCGCCAGAGCTGCAGACCGCTTGGCCTTCCGGTACCTGTCAGCTGCCTCCAGAGTCCCATGGGCCAAGACGGCCTGATAGGACTCTTTCTTCAGCTTGACGGCATCCCTCACCACTGGTGTCCACCAACGGGTTCTGGGATTACCGCCACGACAGGCACCGACCACCTTACGGCCACAGCTCCGATCGGCCGCATCGACAATGGAGGCACGAAACATCGCCCACTCGGATTCAATGTCCGCTGCCTCCCTCGGAACATGGTCAAAGCTCTCCCGCAGGTGGGAGTTGAAACTCCTTCTGACAGGGGACTCTGCCAGACATTCCCAGCAGACCCTCACAATGCGTTTGGGTCTGCCAGGTCTGACCGGCATCCTCCCCCACCATCGGAACCAACTCACCACCAGGTGGTGATCATTTGACAGCTCCGCCCCTCTCCTCACCCGAGTGTCCAAAACATGTGGTCGCAAGTCCGACGACACAACCACAAAGTCAATCATCGAACTGCAGCCCAGGGTGTCCTGGTGCCAAGTGCACATGTGGACACCCTTATGCTTGAACATGGTGTTCGTTATAGACAATCCGTGACGAGCACAGAAGTCCAATAACAAGACACCGCTCGGGTTAAGATCAGGGGGGCCGTTCCTCCCAATCACACCTCTCCAGGTCTCACTGTCGTTGCCAACATGAGCGTTGAAGTCACCCAGCAGAACAAGGGAATCCCCCGAGGGAGCACTCTCTAGTACTTCCTCTAAGGACTCCAAAAAGGGCGGGTATTCTGAACTGCCATTTGGCGCATAAGCGCAAACAACAGTCAGGACCCGTCCCCCCACCCGAAGGCGTAGGGAAACTACCCTCTCATTTACTGGGTTAAACTCCAACGTGCAGGCTTGGAGCCGGGGAGCAACAAGAATTGCCACCCCTGCTCGTCGCCTCTCATTGCTGGCAACAACAGAGTGGAATGAAGTCCAGCCCCTCTCGAGAGGACTGGTTCCAGAGCCCTTGCCGTGCGTTGAGGTGAGTCCGACTATATCTAGCTGGAATTTCTCCACCTCACGCACCAGCTCAGGCTCCTTCCCCGCCAGAGAGGTGACATTCCACGTACCAACAACTAGCTTCTGTAGTCGAGGATCAGACCGCCAAGGCCTCCGCCTTCGGCCGCCACCCAGCTCTCTTCGCCCCCGACCCCTTTGGCCCCTCCCATGAGCTCACCACTCGTGGGAGGCGGGACCCACATTACCTTTTCGGGCTGTGCCCGACCGGGCCTCATGGGTGCAGGCCCGGCCACCAGACGCTCGCCATCGTGCCCCACCTCCAGGCCTGGCTCCAGAGGGGGACCCTGGTGACCCGCGTTCGGGCGAGGGGAAAGTCCAATGTTTTTAATCATCATCAGGGTCTTTTGAGCCACTCTCTGTCTGGTCCCTCCCCTATGACTTGTTTGTCATGGGTGACCCTACCATGGGCATGAGAGCCCCCGACAACTTAGCTTCTAGGATCATTGGGACACGCAAACTCCTCCACCACGATAAGGTTTTGGCTCAGTGGAGGAAGAAGGACAGACTACACTACAGCAACAACAGTGCAAATGCAAATACGCAAATATGCAATTTGCAATGACTCTAAAGCATTGCTTATGTGAGGGTTGGAGTAAGGAGTCCTTATTCAATACACCTAATCTAATATCACACCTGAGAAAAAAATCACTCTGAGTTACATGTAGCACTTTGCGGCAACACAATGATAAGAATCAACCTGCGGTACTGACAAAAATACCTGACTATAGTTTAAAAGGCGCGCCCTGGGAGGCGCGACTGGAAGCTCCTGTGCCCTGGGAGGCGCGACTGGAAGCCCCTGCACCCTGAGAGGCGCGACTGGAAGCCCCTGCACCCTGAGAGGCGCCACGGAAACACCCTGCGCCCTGGGAGGCGCCACGAAAACGCCCTGCGCCCTGGGAGGCGCCACGGGAGGCGCTAGGGCCAACGCCCTGGGAGGCGCCGCGGGGGTGGCGAACGGTGGCGTCCTGCTGCACGGCGCAGCTCTCGGCAGAAGCCACGCGTCCTCCACCGTCAGACAGGCCGTACTAGCCCCCTTCCAGAAGGCAGATCCCAGACGCCGTCCTCGACCGCCACAGGAACCAGGGAAGGGTGGAGGGAGGCTTGGAGGAGGGCATGCGACTCACCCCGTCGACGTCTCGGCACCGCTGGGTTTCTCCGACGACGACGGGCCGGCGCGTATGTGGAAGGTTCGGGCCACACCGAAGCCATGGGGACCAGCTTGCCGCATGGACCCCACATCATGCCTTCCAGCTCCTACGGCGAGTACCTTGCCGTCTCCTCCTCCATCGCCTTGAAAACAGCCTGGCCCAGTCGCTGTCCAGGGGGGCAATATTGTGTTCGGGTCATTCTGTCATGTTTCGCTCGGCTCGGCATGGTGAAACGACCTCGGGGATGAAGCGAGCAGGACGTCAGGCAGGTAAGTTGCAGGAATCTTTTAATAATAGAGAATGCTGCGAAGCAGCGGAAAAACACAAAAACAGGTCCACAGGAAAACGAGGCACAAATGACAATGACCCGACAAATGACTGGCACACACACCTGAACATAAATAGCGGGGTGAACAAACGAGGAACAGGTGCATGTAATTAACAGAGACAAAACATGAAACTAGGAAAAACAACACAGGAAAAAAAACCTCGAACAAAAACCAAAAACTGTCACGGGAAAAACACCCGGATCTTGACATTAACAGTCACATTGACTCAATTCTTCACCCTACTGTGCAGCATTTAGAGCTAATAAAATATTTTTGGGCATATCATGTTTTATAGTTCATGTACAGTGTAATAAATTGCCTTGATCCTTACCATTGTGTGCAAGGTGTGTTCACTAGGCGTTTGCTACACCTGATGACACAAAAAAACAGTTTTGTTGCCACCATCTGGAGCGTTGCTGCAGTGCATCGACACCTGCAGGGAACACCTGGACATAGGCAACTGACAGATGCGATCATTCATTGTAATGAGCAAAGTTATGTTCGCTTCTCTCATTTGGATAATGCAATTAATTTATGTTACAAGGGGTTTAACGAAGAGCTATGATGTTGACGTGTTCAGGGGTGTTACATTAAAGCTGACATAAAACAAACCTTGAAATGCATATTGTGTGCATAGGAGGAGGGGGATGAGTCAGAGGAGACAGAAGATCAATTCACAGCTAAGGACGGTTACAAAGTGTCTGTGAATGAAGGAGCTTTGTTATAGTTAATAAGGAGCCATAAACAAGCAGGAAGGACACTGAGTGTGCTCTTTAGCAGCCCAATGCACCACATGCTTCACAACTAATATCTATTCACCCTGTGGGGGGGAGCATACTCTTCTTTTTTTTTTTATTTCTTGGGACAAAAAAGAGAGAGACTGCAGCTGTCAAAGACACTATAATTCCCCAAGCAGGTAGTCGGCAGTCTAAATTTAGATTCTCATATAACCGAGAGGGAATAACGAACAGTGAGATGTTTTTGAAAGAGAATAGAAGGCTTTGAATGGCTTGCTTGTGTGAGGAAGTGATCATTGCAGCACTGGAACAGTTATCCTATCCTATCTAAAGTGACAGTGATTCATAAGTCACTTGACATTATTAAAAATGGTCATGACGACTCAAGCAGCTGACTTTTGTGAGCTGATCTTTTCCATAAACTTGTGCTTTATTGTGGCACAGAAAATATTTTTAGAGATATGCGCTACATCACCAGGGCTACTTAGGAAAAGTGTAGTTTTGGGCTCAAAAGTTGGTTTAACGTATTCAATTTGTAGCTTCTTCTGGAGATGGTTATTGTATTACTGAAGGGGCAAAACAAGATGAAAAAAGATGTCCCTTTCCTGATTACTTATTTCTTTTGCATGTTTCTCACACTTAAATGTTTTAGATCATCAAACAAATGTAAGTATTAGTCTACAACAACATAACTGAACTCTAAATGCAGTTTTTTTATTCAGGGGAAAAAAACTACATGGCACTGTGTGGAAAAGTGATAGGCCCTCCTGTTAAAACATAATTGAGCTTTAAGTGATCTATCAGTCTGGAAAAGGTCATAAAGCCATTTCAAAAGATGGGACTCCAGAAAACCACAGTGTGAGCCATTATCCACAAATGGCGAAAACATAGAATACGGGTGTAGTGATTCATCCACTACACTGATATGTCAATTTAGATTCCCGTGATCCAACTACATCGATCTGTGTTCACCAAATCGCTATTCCAGATGACATATATCATCCTAACATTGTTTAAATAATTAAATTGTTTAAATAAAATAGGTAATTGATTGATTGAATTAATACTAATCAACAGGAAATAAAGCATTGGATTTAAGTATGGCAGGCTTTATATGGATATGTTTTTTACCACTTTTAATGATAAAGACGTTAGACATTACTCATGTAACAGTTTATTTGGTTTAAGTCGATTAGTCATGCCTGTTGAATGGAGTGCAAGGATGAGGTCATGTAAAGCTGAGCGTTGGAGCACTTCAAAAGTTGAGTCCAACCTTATGCGTTTATGCCTTTCAAACTCATGGATCAGAGCTTCAGGACAAGATGAAAGGTATTGTAGCGAGCCTAAAGGTTTGCACTGTCCAGTATTCAAATATATATTTCACAGTCAGACTGGTTGAATTTTTGACTAAAAAGTTACTAAATTAATTTAAAGTTACTGAATCTGCCTTATTCTAAATGAACCAATATCATCTATGAAACAAATCAGCAAACACAAATGGTTATATTAATTGAATTGTTATTAAGACAACTTGTTACACCCCTGGAAGAGTAGTGAACCTTCCTAAAATTACCAACCAAAATTGCCCCAAGAGCACAGCTAGGACTTGTTCCAGAGGTCACAAAAGACCCCACAACAACATCCAAAGAACTGCAGGCCTCACTTGCCTCAGTTAAGGTTAGCGTTCATGACTCCTCCATATGGAATACACTAGGGAAAAAAGGTCTGCAACGGCAGACTTCAAAGATAAAACACTGTTTACAGTGCGGACGGGGGCTTGCTGACCTCGACTGGAGATATAGTTGGTCGGTGGAAGGAATACTTTGAGGCCTTTCTCAATCCCACTGACATACCTTCCGTAGAGGAAGCAGAGTCTGAGGACACGTACGTGGACAGTTCTCTCACCATGGCTGAGGTATTTGAGGTAGTTAAAACACTCCCCAATGGCAAGGCTCCGGGGGTGGATGAGTTTTGCCCTGAATTTCTCAAAGCTCTGGATGTTGGAGGACTGTCTTGGTTGACACGCCTCTTCAACATTGCATTGAAGTCGGGAACAGTACCTCTGGACTGGCAGACCGGGGTGGTGGTCCCCAAAAGCGTGACCGGAGGGTGTGTTCCAAATATAGGTGGATCACACTCCTCAGCCTCCCTGGGAAACTCTACTCCAGGGTGCTGGAGAGAAGGGTGCGACCATTAGTCGAACCTCGGTTACAGGAGTTGCAATGTGGTTTTCATCCCGGTCATACCGGGTTGGGAGTGAGGTCTTGCCTCAAGTGGAGGAGTTCTAGTATCTCGGGGTCTTGTTCACGAGTGAGGGACAGTTGGAGCGTGAGGTCGACAGATGGATTGGTGCAGCGTCAGCAGTAATGCGGTCACTGTACAGGACCGTCATGGTGAAGAGTGGTCATGAGTTATGGATCATGATTGAAAGAACGAGATCGCGGATACAATCTAGTCCGGATGCCTCCCGGGCGCCTTCCTGGTGAGGTGTTTTGGACATGCCCAGCCGGGAGGAGGCCCTGGGGAAGACCTAGGACACGCTGGAGGGACTATGTCTCACAGCTGGCTTGGGAAGCCTTGGTGTCCTCCAGGTGGAGTTGGAAGAGGTTGCCCGAGACTGGGAAGTCTGGTCTTCCCTACTGAGACTACTGCCCCCGTGACCCGGACCCGGGTAAGCGGAAGAAAATGGAATGGAATGGAAGAATGGGGCAAGAACTTTTTCACACCACTGTAGGTATAGTCGACTCTCTCAATATTGTGGTTCACTTATTGCTGCCTCGCTATATTGTGTTTTTATCAAAAATAATTAATGATTACTGTTTTGTGGTCGACTATATGACCATACGTGATATACAGTATTCTAATCACTAGGCAGCTTAATGAGAAAAAACACCGAAACATTACCTTACCTTACATTACCTAACACTGCAGTCATGAAGTCAGCCACTGCAAGTCCGACATGACAGAATGAAGTTCTCTTCACATTCTGTGTGGAAGTGGTATGCTTTAGGTTTCTTAAGTTTAAAATAAATACATTTGAGGCCTCAAATTAGGTCTCGAATTCAGCCTCGAATTAGGTCGTTAACTTGCTAGTTAGTGGCTTCTCGTGTCCCTGCAGCATAAGAATTGTGCAATGTCATGTAAACAGTGAATAAAAGGAGTCTAAAGGTGACTAGATTTGTTATTTCATGTCTACATGGCTCTAATAATGTTAAAATGTGTCTCTAGAAAGTCATAAACGGGTTTCTGTGCTCTAACTTTCCAAATATTCCAGCTATTATCTTGTATTGCAGAAATTAATTTATCACGGTCAGGTATGAAACCAATTAACTGCTTTAAAAAATGGGAGTGTGAATGGTGGTTTGTCTATGTGTGCCTTGGTACTGGCTGGTGACCCAGTCCAGGGTGTACCTTGCCTCTTGCCCGAATTCAGCTGAGATAGGCTCCAGCATACACTCTCGACCCTCGTAAGGATAAGCAGCATAGAAGATGGATTAATGGATACTTCCAGAATACACGATTTAGCAGTAAAATGGGACAAAAAAAGGGACCAAAAAAAAGGGACAAACTTTGAGATTAGCCGTTTGTGCTAGCATGCTACGTCAGACAGTCCTGCTGTCTTTCGAATTATTTACACGTAATAAAGATACGATGTAAATACTTACAATTCTTAGTACTGCTTTTTTGCTGTAAAGCTCTTTGTGGTTTGTGTGTCAGACTGCCTGTTTCTGGTGTTTTCAAGGGCAGTCATGAATTCTACCTAGCAACAAGTGGCCACTCAAACCTGACCCCCAAAAAAGTCACACTGCCAACTACTGGCGTGGCATTCACACTACACCATTCTTAGCTTTCTTCCCTTAAGAAAATGCACTTAACATTGCTTTTGATACAATGATAAGTGTGTATTCTTAAGAATGTGATTTGAATGCGGAACATATTTTAAGAGGACAAACCATTTCTATGTGTACACAGATTAAGTTGGTGACAAAACAGCACAGAAGCATCTTGGCCACCAACTCAGCTAATGAAAGCAGAATGGGGGCTGGGGGTTTGAGGGGTACCATGTAATGTCGTATCTGCATTCAATCTCACTCCTTGTTAAGGCTAGCTCGCAGGCCGGACTTCCAGCTGGAAATGTTCTATTGAGCTTTGGGCCCATTTCCTATAATCTGCGCTTATTAAAAGCAGAACCGCCGGGCTTTATTCACACGCTGTGCAACAGAACACCACAGATCCTTGTAAAAAGACGCCAACGTGAGAGGGAGAAAATGAGGGAACAAGAGAGAGAAATGGGCTGAGCAATTGTTCCCCATCATTATTATCATCTTGATTCATTAGCCTCCTCATTATTGGCTTCCGAGGCATGAGATGAAACAGCACTTTAGACACAATATTGCACATATGGGAGTTGCCATCCGGCTTGGTGGCGATGTGTTTGCATGAAGTGGAAAGTGGCGGTGCGCATGAGTGATGGTGGACAAACAGCAACAAGCCAAGTGGGTACCGTGAACATATATGCATGACGTGATGTACGACTTTGATGAAAACGCAAGGCAAGGCTTTCGTGCGGTCCCGTCACAATCGGGGTGTAATCTGTAATTCAGGGTATGAAATGAATCAGACCTTGCTAGCGGAGAACATTTGTGTGGTTAATGAATCTTTTGGTGTCTTGTATCCCAGCACAGGCCTTGGACCAGTGCACTGAAATAACTTTTGTCGCAGGAATCCGTCTAATTAAAGATTTCTCACATGTCCGCATTAATTGAAGCCATCTGCTCTCGCAAGTTGGTACAAAGTAATCTTGCAAAAAGTTAAGAAATATCATAATTTGACCATTTTTAGTAGAGACTGTGGAAAATGACTAAAATAAGAAATTGTGTTTTGTTGGGATTTCATACAACACAGGGTTAGAGCCAATTCTTTTTAATGCTACTAAAAAAATGTTACTGTTATTACTGTCGTTTTCGGAGGATCAACGACTTGGCAGTTGCAGTATGTCTTCTGTAGTGTTAAAGACTTTTGTGATTTCTGACCGTTTTGGCGTGGTTCAGCCAACAGTAGCCTGTTTTGTTTTTGCAATAAAGAGATTGTTGATCGACAGCCTCCTCATCATTTGTGTGTATTTAGCATTTTCAACATTCGTTTGCATGTGTTTTTGATCTTGCAGGGTGTCAGTATGTGTGTAAAGTATGCAAGTATCCAAAGAATCAGTAGTAATTGTACAAGAAAAGTATTAAAGTATTAAAAGAAAAAAGTTGTACTCTAACAAAAAAACGTCAGAATTTTACAAGAATAACATATTATGAGAAAAAATAAAGTAATTTCAGTAGCATAAAGTTGTTTTTTTAAAGTTGTAATATTATGAGAAACAATCAATCCTACATATTTCGGGAAATTAGGTGGCGGAAAAAGTTATTATGTTACGAGAATAAAGTCAGAATAACAAGAAGAACATTTACAAGAAGAAATTTTAAATAGAAAACAGAAGCAATTAAAAAAAACCTTTAATGGTGTGAAAATAAAGTCTATATGAAGAGAAAAAAGGAATATTCTAAGGAGAAAAACAATACATTTTATAAAGGAAATGCATTTCAATGACATTCTAGTACCAAAGAGTTGAAATAGTAATGACAATTTAAAATTCATATCATTATGAGACATATACAAATCAAAATAGACCACTGTTAGAATACCTCCAAAAACCTCCAGCAGCAGCAGCTCCAATATGCAGCGTTATCTTTCGGTAAAGACCTGAGGCACTGTAAGCACGGTGCTAACCCGTGGGCGGAGTGTGTGGTGGAGTTAGTCGCTAGCGGGCTAACAGCTAGCCGGTGTAGCGTGGCAAGGTGTCAGTACGCCAGTAAAGTAGTTATTCAGTGTAATAATGTTAACAATAATAATAACAATGTCGCTGTAGCTCGGTTAATATGCATGTCACATTATGTAAAGGGAGCATTTTGGAGGTTTTTTTCAGAAGGTTTTGTAGGTGGAATGAGTGTTTCCCATTACGTGCATTCTTAGCTGCATCTTTTCCGCTGTTTTCATATCTTCACAATGCACAGAAAAGAGAAAGACATATGTATGTGTTCATGTCTCACATAAGTATTGCCAAAAAATGTCCCTTTAAAAAAACAATGTATTAAAGACCGGTGCTGATTGAAGAAGTTTGAAATAGTTCTGATCCAATCAATATGGTCTCCTTGCTTCTTTGCGTGAGAAACTTCTTTTTAACAAACCTGACTTGCTTTCCCATCCCGTGGCACCGGTGCATTTCCCAAAAGGTCATCTCGGGCGACAGCATGGAAGGAAAAGGTTAAAGATGACAAAGCGCCCTACTAAAGAGTTTGTCTCTTCCTTTTATTGTCTTTCAAGTCCTTTTCTAAATGTAGCTTTTTTTGTGATCGTGCACGTGTGGACTGAGGTCATGGAAGAATCCGAGCACAGCTCGACTTCACAATGGGCAAATATCAATACGTGCATTTTCGTTTATTTGTGTCCTGCATCAATTTCTGTCTGGGAGAGGAAAAGGTCACAAATATATAACAACGACATATGAAGTGCGCGTGTTCTCTCGCTGTATCACTGACGTTGCCGTTTCTCTTAACAAGGCTTTGGCGTCCTCACAGACGTCAGTGGGATCCACACTGGGCCGGTTCGCGGTAATCAGCCAGACTGTCTTGCTCTAATTGTTTCCAGATTTGTGTGGGAGGTCAGAGCCCCGGAGTGCTGATCCTTGCCAAGTTTATAAACAGAGCAGTGTTTCCAGATGGTCACTGGCTCCAGACTGGCTAGCAGGTTGATTGGGACCAGAATAATAACAGGTGGAGAGCAGACAATGAATTCCTTGACACTTTTTTTTACCTCACACACACGCACACACATTGACACAGACACACTTTCAAAAAATGGTGATCAGCAGAGACTCCTGACGCCGTCTCGGTGGTTTGAGCTCAGCGACAGAGCAGATCTGAGGAAAAACTGCGGCAGGATGTTGAGCACATTCTCAGAGCTGTCTGTTTAACTTTTATCACAACAGCATTTTAATAAAGCCTTTATAATGTCCCTGACCTTATTAATGCTTTATAACTCATTAATATATATACCATGACTTAGTGTGATTCCTGGAAACTACTTTAGTGGTATAATAGTTATCTGTTATCACACTTGGATAATACGACAGAAGCCTTTACAGCTACCAAAAGCAGGTCCCCTGTGCATTTTTATTTATTAAGTTGGGAATAGCCCCCTTTTGTTTACAAGAACCATTTCTGCATGATTTGTTTGGGCCTTATAAAGTGTTAACACAAGTTGTAGGAATTCATTATAACATGTTAAAAACTTAGATAAATCCATCTACAAACCTTATCACAGTTAATTAAGTCTTCATATATTCTTTACAAGTCTTTCATTAGGGTACCCACTAGTACCACTTCTTTAGTTTATGATGTCATTATATATATATNCCGGGCGCTTTGGTGACTCTGGATAACCTCGCGCCGATCGCCGGCCCCCCGTGGCGGCGACGTCTCATTCGAATGTCTGCCCTATCAACTTTCGATGGTACTTTCTGCGCCTACCATGGTGACAACGGGTAACGGGGAATCAGGGTTCGATTCCGGAGAGGGAGCCTGAGAAATGGCTACCACATCCAAGGAAGGCAGCAGGCGCGCAAATTACCCACTCCCGACCCGGGGAGGTAGTGACGAAAAATAACAATACAGGATGGATGGATATATATAGTTACAAACATAAACATAAACATAACACATAAAACATATCAACATTCATTTTATAAACTCTTCATTAGAATACCTTTATTATTGCAAAGCTGTGTGATTTTGTGATCATTTATAGCAGCAAATTAACACTTCATAAAGTAGTGATACAATAACATATTTAATATCATAAATAAAATATCATAAGTGTACCCCGCCTTCCGCCCAAAGTCAGCTGGGATAGGCTCCAGCATACCCGCGACCCTAATGAGGATAAGCGGCATAGACAACGAATGAATGAATAAATGAATGAATAATATCATAAAGTAGTGATAGTTCAATAACAATTTACAATCATTTATTCATATAATTCTCATTTTGTGGCGTTACCATTTTAATAGCTTATAGTGGTGCGTTATCTCATGTATTAAGGCTTTATTAAGGCATTATTAAAGGTTAATACATCTACAACAGTTTCTACAGTTTTTATAAACATTTATACACAAGAATAGTAAAGTCAAGTGACTTCTGCCTTTTCTGCTGATGTTTGACATTTCACAGAAGCTTTTTTAATGCAGCACTTGGCTCACTCCAGCTCGGTTTGTGAGGACCTTTTCCTCTTTTTGGGGGGAAGGGGATTAACGACGTCAGCTGTGAGTTGCAAAAGACGAGATTACCAAATACAGTATATGAGTGCGGCTCCGACAGGAAGCTTTTCTGTGTTGTTTTTGGACGCGAAGTCACTTTGTGAAATCCTGTTTCAATCTCATGTATGAGTGTATGTTGTTTTCACATTCTTGCTTATTTTCTTTTACTTCATTGTGAAACCCAAGCATGTCCAAAAAGCAATCAAATGGAATCCCCAGGAAATGTACCAAAAATAAATGTGTCAAAAGTAATCTACGTACAAGTCAAATCTTCACTTTCTTTGGACTTGAGGCTGAAGATGTGATGTGTTCCAGGGATCAGTTGTGACACACACACTCATAACACACACTTCCAGCAGCAAGAGCGAGAAGGTTCCCACCGCTATCACATCATTAAGTGCAGCATGTCTCTTAATGCCTCTCTCAAGTTTTTTGTTTACAGAATCCAGTCTTTCCAAAGTCTCTGGGAAAGCTTAGCAATCTGTATTGAGGAAGATGGGGGTTACAGGGGAAAACAGAGTTGGGGGGGCTGCTGCCTTTCACCGGTTTTGCTCCGCTACACTTGTTTGGGGCCAAGGCTGGCCCCCGTTTTTCTGTCAGTGTACTTGACTCCAGATGTGCGGCGGCTCCAGAGTGGCTGCCATGTACAGTAAACGGCCATCTGAGGGCTCGTCAAGCTGTGGGGTAGAGCGCTGCGGTGTCGTCAGCCTCAGCCACTGGTATAAACGGAAATTTGTACTGCTCATATCCCATGAGGTCTCTGGGGATGTGGGCTGGAGGGGTGGGAGTTCAGGGTAGGATATTTGGAAGTGAGGCTGATGAGCAACGACACTGTTAACACACAGTCTACAATATCACAACATCCTGCTCATAAGCAGGAAAATTAACACTTTTAGAGTTAAAGTCTTAAAACTACTCATCCTTTGATGACCAACTGCCAGTCAACATCATACAGTCACTTTTTTTATGCTTTTTTAAAATTATTTTTATTCTTGCAAGTGTTAAAAGAAGTTAACCGCCCTATTAAAAAAAACAAAAACACAAAACAAAAAATCCCAAAAAAGGAGGCAGTAATAGATTATACTTTTTAAATGGACATTTTTCACAGACATACAATTGTAAAATTAAGTTCAACGCTTTCAGTCATTCATTTTCTATGCCGCTTATCCTCATTAGGGTCGCGGGTATGCTGGAGCCTATCCCAGCAGACTTTGGGCAGGAGGCAGGTACACCCTGGACTGGTCGCCAGTCCATCGCAGGGCACATATAGACAAACATCCACACTCCCATTCATGACTATGGACAATTTTGAGTCGCCAATTAACCTAACATGCATGTGGAGAGGGAGCCAGTCAACTTCATGCATCACGCTTTTTTTTTAATATTCTGTCATGCAAATGGTAAAAGTAGTTCATTTTTCCTAAAATAAAACTGCACAGACCAAAACTGACTGGAGAGTGAGGCAGTCATTGACATACATCGTGCTTTTTAAACATTTCTCACTGTCATAAAAGTGTCAAATTTGGTTAAGTAAGAGTAACCCCTCCTTTGTCTGGGTTAATTGTTTTAAGCCCCGACCGTAATAAGTGAGTTTTTACAAAATAGGATTCCTTTTTAATACATCAAATATTGTATATTATTGTATATTTTTTATAATAGGAAATCTGCTTATGACCTTCTAAATATAGTTTTTAACATCATTACAGCCCTCTCTAGACATAAAATAATACCCATAGTCACTTTTACACTTGTATTACCCATTAGAGTAGACTTAGTAGGAGTAAATAAACCATTTAAGGGATAAACAAAACTTGTGCTCGTCCTGTTGCTATAAATGTGTTAGGGCCACAACAGTAACCTGTATTTTTATGAGGGATTTTTATGAGGAATTATTGTGCCTGTTTTGAGATAATTCAAACCTGTATTAAAAGCATGTTGTTCCAGTGATCAAGTCTGGTGTTTGTGTATCAGTAACCTAGTATAGGATATGATATGTAGAATATGTAGAATACTACATATCATTCATGGCCTTTTTAAATGCATCTTTGAGTTCCTTATTTGTATTTTGGTTTATTATTATGTATATTTTAGACTAATAATAGTCATTAACAAACCACTCACTTGTTGATGGCTGACTAGAGAGGAAGCTAGCCAACTTCATACATCAAACTTTTTTAACATTACTCATTGTCATAAAAAATGTAATAAAAAGTCAAATGCTCTCTACAAATAAGAAAAATAATTGTAACCTTCTCGCTCATACGTTACCATTTCATACATAGTGCTTTTTTTAACATTCTGAACTGTCATAAAAGTGTGCGTATAATAAAACTACAATAAAACAAAATTGCTCTGCCTCTTGTTACCCTAACCAAAGTTGCGGCAAATATTGGATGGATGTGTATATTTCAGTGAGATAAAGGAACAAGCACAAGAGGTACAATAGTCTGCTTAAGTGAAGTAATAATGGATTGTCAAAATGAAAACAATAACGTTCCCATAAAGCATATTTATTAGTTTGTTGGTATGGTGACATAGTTGCAGATGTACTTAGATTACCCTGCAAGGCATTCATCCACACAAGCAGAATTACTAAAGTATTAAAAATTTAAATACATGCTGTACTGAGGTCAGTGGAAAGAGGCGGCATATATAATGATGTTCCTCCATCATCGTTCTTCTATCACTCAGAGTGGCAGCCTTTAAAAGTGGTGAATCAGGAGTGACTATTTGCTTTTCCACTGACGGCTAAAAGGCAGATGTTAATGCGTTTTAAGGGTGATGGTGAAAGATGCTCCTCATTCATTCAGCCTGTGTTGTCTCACTGCTTTGCTGAATTCTTCATGCAGCTCTTGCTCGATTCCACTAGTCGTGAGCTGTCAATCAAAGCAAAAAATAAAGCTTACCCACAAGCTATATCTTCTATCATTTTCTTTTTTAAATGTAATAATTTTGACTTGCTGTGATCCACACAGGATAGTTCTGCTGTACCAAAATGAGGGGTGATAATCACGGTTCAGTAGGTTACGGTTCAGTTCATTTTGGGTAAACAAAATGCAAAACATACACCCGCTTTTGGGTAGTATTATTATTATAAATGAAATATTTTTTTAAATGCAAACTACTGGCAAGTACTTTTCTAATAATATTTTTTTCAAATAAAAACTAAAAATATTTTTAATATGAACTAATACTAATTGTTAACATTTATTTTCAGGAGTGCAACAATATGAGTTATTTTTCCCCTCTTACACTTATCCCTGTCAGTTTTGACAGTAGGTGCTCTAATTTCGTGGACCAAGTGCAGGCGAGGCCCACTCGCCAATGGACATGTTTTAGGCGCATTTTGCAATTTCATGCCACGTCCAGCCTGGCGTAATTACGTCTCCGTGCTTCCTCCGGGCGCAAGTGGCAAAGAGAGAGGAGAGAAGGCGTGACTGGGTTTAACACAGCCGGGTCAAATCTTCACCAATCAAATGAGCTCCGCTCCTCACCTTTAAATGCGCCACTGGCAGAGTGAATTGTAAATTTTGTTGAATATGGATAAAGACAGCGGAAGACGGCCAAACTTCTCCCAGAAGGAAAGTGATGTTTTGGTCTGGGAGGTCCAAGCTTGCAGTGGCCGAATATATGGTCACACGAGCAGACCTCCAGTTGCCTGGGTGGAGATTACAAGTATCTTAAATCAGGTTTGTTCTGATGTACTGAGAACCGTTGCCCTGTGAAAAAAAACGGTTCAATGATGGCAGAAGAAGGGCAAAACAAAAACTATCAGAACACCGGAGGCACACGGTGGCCACCGGGGGCGACCCCTCAACCAGTGTGACACTGAGCTCGCCAGGGTGCCATTGCGTCCTCCACTCTCTCTGCTGTTTTGGGGGGTTTTGGTGGTGTTTTCGATTGGTATTACAGGTAAAATAAGCATTCTTTACCCACTAATAAAGACACTCGAATATAGTAACCTATGTATATAGATATGAATATGTAATATGAATAAACAAAAACTATGCATAATGGGGATGAAATTTGAAGCAACTGTGCGGAAAAGACGCATTGCCAAGCTCGTGGTCTGGCCCTTGTCATTTTTTGTTTGCATGTGAGATGAACTTGTATTACCCAATTCATTATGATTATTTTTGCAATTCTCGGTTACATAATCAAAGATGTCAATATTTTGATTAGTCGTTTATTTACAATTAACCACATCCATATCAGATCCACTGGCCACCAATGAGGAATAGGGGGGCAGCGATTCGGGGACAGATGAGGTGAACAGTCAATATAGATGAAAATGTATGTGCTGATTCAGATAGTTACTTTAAACAGTGGATGTGTGATTATTAAATGCATTCAAATGTGCCTGACAATGTGTAAACTGGCCTGTGGGATTTTGGTGTGTTCGCCAGTCGGCTAAATTACCACTAGACCAGGTGCGCTTCGCCTTACACCAAGAGTAGACCAGATTGGAGCAGGCGAGCTTTCAGCGCACCTTCGGCGAAGCCTTTTGGCACGGAATTGTCACTACGCCAGGCTTAATCAGTCGGCACCTCCCCCTCCTGCGTCGCCACACCCATCGCGGCGTGCCTCGGTCTACCAAATTACCAAACTGCCTGCACACTGTGTTGCGCCGGATTAAATTACCACTGCGCAGTCTGTGCCACACTGCGCCATCCACAAAATTAGAGCCCTACATTTAGTCAGTCAACCATGGCATATCTGAAAAAAAAATGATTTCCTCCAGATTTGACTCCACCGGTCTTGTCTTGACTTGAGACATACTTTACTTGCAAAACACTGACTTATTCCTTTCTCTGGTATCCACACTACATTCCATCTTTATGCTTATACTGTATGCTTTCACACTTCAAACTCTTAAAACATCTTTAATATCTTAATTGGAGGCAACATGATTGAGCTAAAGGCATTAGTGTGAATCTCTCCTGTGCAGCAGTGTGAATCCACCAAGCCTGGGAAAACATAAAGAGGAGGAATGTGTGGGGGGACCTCATTGTCTGCCCTGATGACACTCCAGAGTCTGCATCCTCCATCTTCAAGCATGACTCATGCCACTTGTATTTACATTAAGGGTGTAATATTACTAATAACCCCATGTGCCTTGTGTGCACATTGGTCAGCGGGGCACCATAAAAGCCTTTGTGTTATTACAAGAACTGTCTCGTTTATACGCGTTGGAAGTGGGTGATTCCATTTATGGCACGCTGAAGAGCTGAAGAGCTTCTTCCATGTTCACCCTCTACACATTTTTTCTGCAAGATTCATTGGTTATTGCTCTGCCAGGAGTCAAAATGACAAGAGGTATGTTTTCACTGGTTACAGGGGTACATAAAAACTACATAAAATTCTCTAATGTATTGGATAATTACAACAGTTCTATAATTAAATGAATAAAAAACTAAAGTACTCATACTTTGATGACTTCAGTCATACATCATGTATTTTTTATACATTCTTGACTCTCATACATGTGAAAATAAGTTAAGCACTCTAAAACAAAACTAAATACAACTACAATAAAGCAAAACCACTCACTGGTAAATAGGGGAAGGAAAAGAATTTCATTAATCACATTGTTTAAAACATTCTCAACTATTATAAAAATGAAAAATCTAATTGAGCGCTCTAGTCTTGTTTGATGACTGACTGGAGAAGGAGGCAGTGATACAGTACATTGCAAATAAAAAAAACATTATTGACTGTTAAGTGCAAAAGAAGTTAAGCACTCTATAATAAAGCTACATGAAACAAAAATAGTAAGTAAAATTACTCACCTTTTGTTGACCAACTGGAATAGGAGGCAGTTGTCCACTGTGCTTTTTTTATTGTACTTTTTTAAAAACATTCTTAACTATTGTTTGTGCAAATTGTGCAGGTTCGATATCCAGCCAGGAGATCCAGCCAAATGGACGAGAATAAACAAAACGCCAGCTAGTGGTATATTATTCTGTGATTATCATTACTCATTTCTTCCGTGGGACACTTATTTGACGGCATCACAAAAAAGCAAATTGTACTTGTGGAGTTACTCCTTTCTGTGCTGAATTATGACTTTTGGGGCATATTTTTGAAGAGTTTTTTGGTCGCTTTCCAAACGTTACAACCTTTAGGGTTCTTGTATTTTGCAGTTGCATACAATGGTTCCTCTAAGCTGCACATGTACGCAATGGTGCACTGCTCTTGTGTTCTCAGTACACAATAAATCCATGTAATGCACAAAATTTTGGAATGCAACTCAGTGAGTGACAACAAACAACAAGTGGTACCAGCATGCAACACAATAACAAACACTGTCCAGCCAATGATAATATCTTGTTTGGATGATATTTACTTTTGCAGCCAATCAATGTATTGACAGCTTTTTACATGCCGCAGTTTTGCAGCTGAGCATATAGCAGTGCTTCTCAATTATTGTCTATCATGCCCTCATTTGAAATACTATTCATCCCTCCATTTTCTATGCCGCTTTGCTCATTAGGGTCGTGGGGAAATACTATTGAGAAAAAGATAATATCTATGTATTTATCTGTACCGTACAGACTGAACTCAAAACTGAAACCAGCGAAATGCAACAAAATGGAGAGCAGTGTAGCGTACAAGCATATTCAAGAGTCAAATTGCATGCTGAGTACAGCAAATTCCTACATGTTGGCAGGTCTACACTGATACTGAAAGTTCTCCCTGCCTCCCACAGCTGCCTGACAGTTCACCGTTTTTCAGAGTAAAAAGTGGAGTTAATGTGTGGCGTAACTGTGCATGTTTTACTGATGTGATATTTTAATGGCCGGGTTGAAGTATACCTAATTAACAATATAAATGGTAAACAAGAAAATACATGGAAAATGGAAGACAAGCAGAATAGAAAATGGATGGACGGATGGATGGAAATGGAAAATGAAATTATAAACTAGGGGTTTTCTACAGGTGGTTAATTGTATGAGACCGTGGTTGAGAATAAAGAAAGCTACGTTGTGGAATCCTCCTTGACATTTGTGTGAAACCAGTCATTAACCAAATATGACAGAATGGAAGTTCTCATGTTTCTCAGATTTTGGACAGGTGCAAAACTACAGTGTGCACGTCTGGTGCTGCTCACAGAGGTCCAAGGAATGCTCTGGTCGTTTTTTTGTTTGTTTAGATACTTGAAAAATTACAAGAAACTTTGGTTGTATGGCTGCACGATGGTGGTTAGTATGTCAGCCACACAGTCAGAGGATCAGGACTTGAATCCCCACTGCATGAAAAGCGACATATGCGACAGTATGCAAAAAGAGGATACTGCCGACAAATCTGCCCTATACCAGCAAGATGCTGCAATACACGGGAAAACACTGCATACAGCCGTTTTCTGGACTCAGCCTGACTTGGTGTGACTTTAGTCTTTCGTATGCTAATCATTGTCGGGGGGGAGCCCAGCCGCCAACCAATCTGGGTTTGAATATCTTGAATCAGGCTTTACCAGCAGTGAGACAAAATTCCTCCTTATTCTTTCTTTATCATGAGGGGTGCAAGGGGAAACATTTGCAGCCGGCCAGAAAATGTTTCAGTAAAACTTTTTCAGTAAGCATATGCAGTACATTGTAAATCTTATATTATCTAACCAAACTTTATTCCATGTTTAAAATATACACACATGATTGAAATCTTAAGACCCGTTGAAAAATTGCTAGAATTTTGCACATTTGAATCTTATTGAGGTTTTAAGTAGAGCTACAATATGCAAAAGCAAGAAGGTGGAGTGAGAGAAAAATCGCTTTGGAAAAGTCATTTATTGAAAACAACAGTTAACAACAATTAAACTGAAATAGGCTGTTTATCAACTGATCAAAAGTTTAAGACCGTCACTCAAAAAATGACAAAAAACTCTCCAAACCAGAACAAAAAAATGTTCTCAATAGGACTCAGTAATGAGTAGCTCCACCGTTCTTGTTAATCACTTCAAAAATTGGTCTGGGCATGCTTGATGCGAGTGTTACTAGTGGGAATATAGCTCCAAGTGGTGAAGATGGCTTCACGAAGGGCATCAACTGTCTGTCTGGAACTAATGGCCATTTTTATAAGCTTCCCTTGCCATCCATCCCCAAATGTTCTCTATAGGATTTAAATCAGGAGAACATGCAGGATGGTCCAAAAGAGTGATGTTATTCTCCGTGAGTCCTTTGTTAAGTGAGCATTGTGAACTGCAGCGTTGTCCTGTTGAAAAACCCAGCTGTTACCACACAGACGAGAGCCCTCAGTTATGAGGGATGCCCGCTGCAATATCTGCACGTAACTAGCCGCCGTCAGACGACCTTGCACCACCTGAAGCTCCGGTGTTCCGCTGAATGAAAAAGCACCGCAGATCATGATGGACCCCCCTCTACTGTGCCGTAGAAAACATCTCAGGTGGGATCTCCTTGTCATGCCGGTAATGTTAGAAGCCATCTGGACCGTCAAGGTTACATTTTCAGACATTTTACATTCAGAGAATAAAACTTTTTTCCACCTTTCAATGTCTCATGTTTGATGCTTTCTGGCAAAGTGTGAACGGCAGCTAGTCAGGTTTTTTGGAGACGGTAAATTGTCTTTTTTGATGTACTCTGCAATTGGCTGGCAACCAGCCCAGGATGTACCCTGATGGGATAGGCTCCAACATACTCCCGTGTCCTCAGTGAGGAAAAGCAGCATAGAAAAAGGATGGGCGAATGGTTGTGTGTGTATTAGAATGTCATGGTTCACGGTGACAGTGCCCCTGCAGGAGAAGACGTGACATTGCATGCAGAAATACAATGACATAAATATTACCAATTTACTTCACTGTTGTTTTTCTTCTTGGTCACATTGTGACCTTTTCCTCTTGGTTAGACAGAAGCAGAGCATGACCCCTGTCCCAATTTCCTCTGGGACAGCCCCCACTTCTCCATTTTCCCAGTAACGAGGCAAGGCGTCAGAGGCCTGATTATTTGCACTGACCTGGGTCTGGCTCCTTGCACAGTCGAACTGGATCCATTGACATGGTGTGAGGCAGAAAGTGCGGAGGAGTGGGGGGAAGTGGGTCCTTGAAGAAGGGGGGTGCTGGCTCCAGTCAGTCGGCCCTCCTCGGCAGGTTGATGAATGTCCAGGACTTCATGATCTTTGCCACCCAAACCAGCCCAGTCAGGCTACAATGACTTACAGTCTCTAAGTTTGAAAAACCTCCTGCCAGCCACCACCGCCGCCACCCCTCCTGCTCCCGTCCCCCCCCCCCCTCCTCCTCAGCCAGGCAGCAAGCCCTGCGGTCCAGAACCCGAGCTGGCCCACCTCTCTCTCCACAAACACTAGAGGTCTATCCTTGATCCAATCATCCACCTCTATTAACCCTTCTGGCCTGATTGGACTGTTTCTACCCGGCGACACGTTCTCACAGGCTTGACCGCAGGCTGGCAAACATTGCCTCCGCGCTTCTTTGGTGCTTAACTGGCATGTTTGACATATGTGACACCTGCCTGTGCAGGGAAATATGTGATGATTATGTAAGCAAGGAAAACGACAAATAGAATATGTTGTCTTCCTGAAGGTGATGAAGCCCACACTCAATAATACATAGGATGAATATTTGATGTGAATAGTCACAGCAAAAGAGAAGCAAAAACTTGCTTTTGTGATGCCTGTTGAAGCACCATGGTGGCTTTAGAAAAGTGCATTTTTACCAAGGTCATAAATCAAGGTTTTTATGATTTATTTTATTCATTTAATCATGTCCACAATAGAGAAAAAATAATTTCGGCAATTGGTAGAAGCCGTCATGATGTGAGGCCCTTCTACAACTACAACTACTACAACCTGCCATTTGAATCAATGACCATGTTGAGGTAAAAAATGCAATACGGTACAGTACATGTGTACTACAACACATGACCGAGGTTGAAAGTCAATGGATTTAAATGAAGTTAAGTTTAGCGCATTTTTGGTTTCAGCTATTGGCATTCTCATATTTTTCGTCAACATTGCAACAGTAGGTAATCGTTAGGAGCTACTTTGTTGAGTTAACATTTGAAAATGTTTAACTCTGAACCTCATGTTTTGTCAAAACTAGGCAGTGAAATGTCAAGATAATTGTTGTAATGTTATTATAGAAATGATTTTCTGCTCATCCAAAATAAATACAAATATTTTTTTTTAAGTAAGTACAACTGTAAAAATACTTTAAAATATATATATACTATACCGCTTACCCTCATTAGGGTCGCGGGTATGATGGAGCCTATCCCATCTGACTTCAGGCGGGAGGCGGGGTACACCCTGGACTGGTCGCCAGCCATTCGCAGGGCAGACAAACAAGGCAAATTTTCATAAATATTACACAGGGAAGATTTTCAACGTATTAATGGCTGCTCATAAATAGTTAAGTCAGCTACGATAGTAAATAATCAGCTAAAGTAAAATTCACTGCACAATTAGATTGGCATTTTTTCCTCCACAGCTGCAACTGGCTACGATCATCACAATTTCAATAAAGCACACATTTTTTAAGCTTTATTTCTGAAGACTCGTTCTAACGTTGAGCAAAATTGAATCTCATGAGAATAAAGTCACAATATTATGAGAAAAGTCCTCATTTTATTTACAGTAAAATTGTCATTTATTTATTTTTTTTAAGGTTTTTTTGTTTAAGTTAGTTTGTCATACTCAAAAGGGATTTTTTTAAAGGGAAAAAAAACTCAATTATTTGTGGAATTTGAATGTTGTGGGGAAAAAAGTCAATCGTTTTATTTTTTTTATGTCATGGGAATAAAGTTGGAATATTGTGACAATTGTTTAAGAAAAATACATGAATAATTTAAGAAAAATATTGAATATATAATCACAAATAGTATGCATAAATGTCAGAATATGCAAGAAAATGTGTATTTTCATAGAAAAGTTGTAATCTTGCAGGATTAAAATGTAACAAAAAAGGACTGTTGCTTTTAAGTTGGTTGGGAATTCTGATTCACTCAATAAAATTAAAACATTTCTCTAACATATTATAGCTTTTTATTTTATTATTGCAATATCATCACTTTACTATAAATCATGTAACTTTTGGACAAGAGTGTAAATTAAAGTCAATTTAAGCGATTCTATTGGAGCATGAGCTGGTAATGTGTTTAGGTAACCAGAAAGTGGGTGAAAGAAGTCTTTGAATGACTTTTGAAAGTCAACAGTGTCCGGCTCACGGTTCATCCATCTGTTCACTTTAAAGCACATGTGACTTCTGTCGAGACCCCCACCCTCTGCGCTGTTGCAGGAGACATTCCTGACAAGTTGCTTTGAATGGCGGCCCTGTTGAGATCAGCCTCGGCGGCAGCGACGAGAGATGCTGAGGATCCCCGCTGTGCCGGGGTTGCGACCCAAGCTCCAAGCGTCGGTCCCAGGTGACAAATAAAAAACAGTGGTCCCCACAGCAGCGCCACCTCGGGCTCCACAAGGCTAATTGTGTCTAAAGGTAGCCTCTGGCTGCTTTTGACAGGATTACTGCTAATTGGGGGGGAAAAAGCGTGGAATGAGGAGGTAGTTAACATGGAGGCACTTTTTAACTCCATTGTTTGGTCAGAAAAGGCTCCTTTATATTTTCACGATTGTGTTCCGATCTCCTTTTTTTGCTGGCGCCAACAAATCATCAGCCACATCGCGCATGTTTGCCAGCAATCAGTTCAAATACCTATCTGCCCTTTCATGCTGTGCAATAAAGCATTATAATACATACGACAAAAGCATACTTCAGTAATGTACCAGATGGTTGCTGTTCTTATCTGCAATGGCTAAAGTTAAAATCATAAACATTTGGCTTTTCTAAGCAGATATTTAACTGGCCTTATTGGAGCAGCACAGTGTTTGCTTTTGCTTTGCTGACCACAAACAATGCTCTCTTTCTACAGTGGTGTGAAAAAGTGTTTGCCTCCTTCCAGATTTTCTTCCAGATTTTTTTAACCTGTTTGTCACACTTAAATCTTTCAGATCATCAAACAAATTTAAATATTGCGATTACTTGCAATGAGTCTCTTACAGCGCTGTGGAGAAATTTTGGCCCGCTGGTCTTTGCAGAATTCAGACACATTAGAGGGTTTCCCAGCATGAACCACCTTTTGAACATCAGGCCACAGCATCTTAATAGGATTCGGGTCAGGACAATGACTAGGGCTACGTTCACACCACAGGGTAGGATACCCAATTTGGATATTTTGTTTAAAATCCGATTTTTTATGTGGTCACATTAGCAAACAAATGCTTGTACAAAACTTGTAGTGAAAGCGCAACATGCCTGGGATGTGACATGCATGCGCAGAAGCACGACAAGACACTCGCATTCCCGCGTGTTTATTGAAGTAAAGACTGCTCCGGTGTGTGCTCCGGTGATGTGCGGTACCATTGATTTCATTTCTGATTCGATACTGGGTAAGATTCAGGCTCATATTGGCGATACCAGTTCAATACTACGTAAAAATACATCTAATGTGTGTGGTAACGTTTCTAGCGTAGTGTACAGTATTTCAAATCATAGCATAAAGAATACAAGACATCGTGGTCACTTATTGATTTATATTACCCCGTGAAGTACATTGAGGTAGTGGTGTGATTTACAATACAGTGTGTATAACATGTGGGTGTACTAGAAAGACATTGCAGAGAGCGTCTTTCCCTGACTGCCTACACTTAAAGTCTCGTTAAGCATGGCAATACACGCCTTTCTATGATGTATATGTCAGAAATATGCCACATGAGCGTTCATAGGGCTGTCGCATTGCATACATATCCCAGTTTTATCCACATACAAATGAGACCTGAGTTGAATTGTACTGTTCACAATGACATGAAAAATTCAGATACAGATCACACACAGTATGAGCAAAGAAATCGGAATTGACCTGAAGTGTGAACATAGCCTGGGGCACTTCATTATGCTTTTCTTCAGCCATTCAGAATTGGACTTGCTGGTATGTTTGGAATTATTGTCCTACTGCAGAACCCAAGTTAGTTTTAGATGAAGGTCACAAACCTTCTCCTTCAGGAATTTTTTGGTAGAATCAGAATTCATGGTTCTTGTTACCACAGCAAGTCTTCCAGGTCTTGAGGCAGCAAAACAGACACAGACCATCCCACTGCCACCACCATATTTCATTGCTTTGGATTACTGTCATGCTGTAAAACACACGTTGGTTTCAGCTGGAGGACATGAACAGATGGCGAGACTTTCTCCTTCAGGATTTTTGGGAAGCAGCATAATTATTGGTTTTATTTGTATTTTTCAGACGGTGTCATGTAAGTTTGGAATTTTTGTCTCCCTTGATAATAAAAAGTTTCATTTAAAAACTACATTTTGTGTTCAGTTATGTTTTAACTGACTAGTATTTTAATTTGCTTGATAATCTGAAACATTCAAGTGTGACAAAAAACAAGAAATCCTGAGGGGGGCAATCACTTTTTCACACCACTTTTAATGTATATTACTGAGATAAATGCACGCTCCTGATCAAAATATTAAGACCTGTTGAAAAATTGCTAGAATTGACCTTTTGTACAATTGGATCTTTGCCGAGGTTACTTGGGAAATGCCCCTTGTCAAAGCTGTTTCTTCTTGAGAGCCCCCGCCATGAAGATAAAAGATATTTTTTCCGGTTTGTATCATTAAAGGACCAAAGTAACTATACAAACAATAAAGAGCATTTTTAAACAAAGTCGATAAATCCTTCAAACCTTTAACTGTGTTAACGATCGCAGTGCGGTCCGCATTTGGCAGTGATGGACGAAGAACACCGCTCTTCTTGTTTTGTCGCTTTAAGAGACAAGTTTGAGTGTAATGAACAATGTAGATGGATGTGCTACCAACGTTTACAAGCCGCAAGCGCTCAATCAATTATTTAATCAAATCTAAAAGTTCCACTTAGTTCAAGCAAAGCATCCAGAGACCAATTAAGCACGGAGGAGGATGTTTACGTACTCGTTCTGTCTTTAAACCAACTTCAACAGGTAAGCTGGATACTGCTGCAAACTGTAAAATCTTACCAGCAATTTCAATTTTTGAAATGATATTTTAATGCTATTATGAACTATTTCGCACCTTATCACACTGATAACAAGCAAGCGCAAGGTGACCTCTGCATCCCCTTAGCTAGCACATTTACAGATACACATCTATCTTGTGTTTTGTACAAAGTACAAATGGGGGGGTTAGGTCTTGTTAGAAAGCAATTTCGGCGTCTGAAACACCAAACGCAGGGTAGTAGTGGTGTCTGCTTCAGATATTCAATTCGCAATTTGCAGTGACTGCAAAGTGTCAGTTATGCAACTTCTTCCTTCAATATTTCTAATTCCCAAGGTGAAAGGCATCACCCGGAAAATCACAGAGTGCATCACACTGGATAACCAGCCCTTTTCTATCTTGCAAGATGCGGGATTGACCAAACATGTGGACTTCCTCGAGACGCAACTGTTGGAGTTGCCCAATCACAAGTATTTCTCAGATGTTTGCTTATGCGAGTTGCCTGATGTTGTTTACAGCCACGTCGAGAAGCTAATCGCTGATGCTCTATTCATTAGATTCACAACAGATGTGTGTTCATTCCACAACAGGTGATGTGGGATGTTCCACACCGGTTCCACGTCAGTATCGTTATTGGTTGATATCAGAATTGGAAATTGAGAGTTGAACAATATCGGCACGTCGGATATCGGCTTAGTTAGATTAGTTCCATCCTACCTTTGCTCTCTGCTTCAGAAGTCGAGGAGCATCGGTGCCTTGTCAGAACTGAATTGGGGAGAATAGCTTTTTGTTGTGCTGCTCCAACCGCTTGGATCACTGCGCTGACTGAACTGAAAATGTCAGAGCCGGTCTCAGTCAAAGCTTTTCGTTGTCTTTTGCAAGGCCGCGAGAAGCGTATGAGAAATGTTTGCATTTTTCATTTGTTTATTGTTTTGTTTTTGTATTGTTTTTATTATTGCCTTAAATTTTCTTTCTATTTTGTATTTATTATTAAACTCTTAATAGAATTTGCATTTGTGCAAACATGTTCAAATGTATCAATGCTATTTCATTGGGGACTGAGGACAGATGTAGGGAGTGTTAACACAAAGCACATGTTCAACTTGTGTCCTCCAAATGAATGGGCCTACTGGGAGAGCAAGGCGGGTCTCTGGGGACATTCCAGTACTCGTATAGAAACAACATGGCCAAGATCAACTGGGATCTCAAGAAGAAGGCTGGTCTCTCTTGCTGTCTCTCTACAAGAAATGCTTAGGAGGAGCTTAGCTCATCCTCAAAGGAAAACAGTGGAGCGGCGCGCGTGATTGACACACATGATGACTGTGGCGCCAGGCGACCTCACTCTGCGGGCCAGTTGTGGGCTGCATGGGAATTGGAGAGCATCAAGGCCGCCGAGCTCGCTGCTTTTTGTGCTGATGTCACAAATCCACAAATCTAGGATTTCTTTTTTTCCAATCTGTTGATTCATTTTCCCCTCACGACGTCAATGGTATTGGCTGAAACTGGCCCTGAAATTTTAAAAAAAGCTCATAGAGTCGCCATTCTATTTACTGCCACTAACTTGTTTATGTGTGTAATTGATTATACAGTATCTTCTCATCAAGTATGCCATTTCTCCCAATTAAAGTCAATCTACGCTTCCTCGCTTCTCCAGTCAACCATAAGAGGATCATCTCTTTTGTACAGTAGTTCATCCAAATGGTATTTACGGGGCTTCTTCCCCACCAATCTCATCCAAGCATGCCTTAATGTATAGCCCCTTTCACACTGCCTGTATCCTGAATCCGCCATTTTTCCGGCTTCCAGTGTTGCTGTTCTGGCACCAACCCAAAATGGGGCACGAGCAATATTAGCATTCCTTTCGTTTAATATACTGTAAGCTCCTTTCACACAAAGTTGATACAGCGATTTTCCACCTTTGAGGGTAGTATCAGAGCCACTGTGGCAAAGGTTGTTCTGTAGGGTGGGATAGTTTAAACACCACACGAGACGCTGCAACACATCTAATTGTCTGATGCCGCGACGCTTTTTGAAAGCGGACACTGTCTTTTTTTGTAGCCTTTTTCAGTGTGCTCAGTGTGTACAACACAGACACAGCAGTTTTTCACCTTAGAACAGGGGTGGGCAAACTTTTGGACTCGCGAGCCGCATTGACTTAACAAAATTCATTCCAGCTGGAATTATTTGTCTTATTTTATTTATAAAAGTATCATACAATCACCTATATGTTCTTGTGTCTGTGTTTTGCAGTTGTTTTTTAAGACACCCGGAATATGCATGGATATGAACTGTGAAGGATAAAACATAGTCAATGTACCTCCTTTTTTACTTCCCAGAGAGTGGGTTTGTTGTTGTGTGTCACATATGGTTGGACTTGTGTTTTTTTTGGCGCCGTGGGTAGAGGTAGTCTGGGTCGCTGCATGTGAAAGGCAATTTAAACCATCCAAAGGTTGTCTTATAACTTGTCAGTCATGTTGCCATCTTGTGTGTCAAAAGCTTATGTAACCATCCGGCCGGCCACGTAATGCCAGGAGTCCAGGTTTAACACTCAGCTCACATGTTTGCTCTCCGTCATTGTGTGAAAATGCACGGCAGTGACAATACCCCGCTTTACTGGAGTTCTGTATAAAAAGCACAGGCAGATGATGAGGACATTTTGTAAGATCTTTGTGTGAAAGAGGCTACTGCAAGGAAGCTGCTTCCTGATTTGGATCATTTTTACTTCTGTGGCTTCGGATTTGTTTGTTCATCAATTTTTATTAGCTAGCAAGTTACTTCTTGGTCTTCAAAATGCGATGAGTTCTTCCTCATTGTCTGCGGCGGTTAAAAGCGAGAGACTTCCATGAGACAGCTCATGGCAGTCTCAGGTTAACTGTGACATAACAACATTTACAATGTGTTAAGCCCCCCTTGAAGACAAACAGTCGAGTTGTCAAGGCCACCAAGGAGCCAATTTAATAAGCACCAAGCAGCCATGGGTGGAATTGCTGCCACGTCATTCAGCACCAAGAGCTGTCAGGCCGCACAGACCAAAAGATCTAAAAAGAGAAGCACACTTGCACACAATAGCTGGAAAAGCGGGAGTGCGGGGACGTTTTCCTCTGTCAGTGGGCCTCTGTCGCCTCTTTTGTAAGCACTTCCATCCTGTGAAAGCCCCACGGCGGACCCTCCACCTGCTAGCTGTACATGCGTCGAGATCTACACCCGCTCCCCCCGCCCCCCTTGTTTGAGTGGCGCCAGCCGGCTCGAAGGGCCGGGGCGCTTTGATTATTTGTGTTAACAGTTCATTTAGCACCGCCGACACATGCGCCAAAGCTGCCTTCACTTCCTCATGCATCACCGACAAATGTGACTTTTATGAGTTCCTTTTCAGAGAAGCTCACCACCGACCAGTGCCCCATCCACACACTCCCCCCGACCACCAGCACTACCCATCCACTCCTACAACATTGCCACATAAGCCCAAGCTCCACTTGCTTATTTCTCGCCTTAATCTTTTCCACATCTTGCCTGCAAGTGTTATTTCTGGCCGTGCTCCTCACCATGTTTGCGTTATGAGGGATACATTTCATGACAACGTATTATTGGCTGCTTAAGTACCACAAGATGGGCGCCACTGGGGAGAAAAAGCTGCAGCTAAAAGAATGTGAATATCCTCATAAGTCATGTTTTCCCATGTTTTTTCTCATCCCAAATGTCAATATGGCAGTAAATCACATTGGGCAGTACCAAAACACCACTGTCACATACTTTCTCTGTCTGACATCACTTGTCATGTATCTCAACATACAATAAAAATCAGTTTTTACAATGTCCTGTTTGTAACGTGTTATTGGTATAGCAAAAGTTTACAGCGTACTTCTGCGGTTTCTGTTTGTTTGGGAGACTTTAACAAGTCTCACAGGAAAAAAGCAGCTGCCAAAGCCGTACTGGTAGTTTCACCTGTGCATTTCACACAGGACCTAGAAAGTGGGTGCGTTTTCACAACGGTATCTCGCTATCAGACAATTGGATGCCTGATGACAACAATTCAGTGACATATAAAACTTGTTGGACAACAACTGCTGTCAATGCCGAAAAAAAGCCCGGAAAATCCTGGTGTTTACAGTCAGTGTTTAAAGGGATTTTACTTCAATAAACCTACCAATATACCCCCCATTCCTTTTCAGTGCTTTTTACGCAGAACAGTGACATGGAAAAAGGCAGGTTTTAAGGTTTTTATAAACCACAGCGTAAAATTGTCAAATTACAGGAGGGAAAGAAGGTCTGTGCATTTCACACAGGATACCAGCTAAAGTAGGACAATGCTGCGCTTTGACAACACGGCACATTAATAATATAATCTGATTCGTGACAACAGAGCGGGAGAAATGAGTATCAAGTCACACCCCCGTTCTGCCCGCTCTGGTATTACAGAGTGCTTTTTACACATAACAGTAACACAGAAAAGGTTTGACAAAATGTTTTCAAACTTGGTCTGTCTGTTTACTTTCATTGCTTTAATAAACCAAAGTCCAACTGTAGACAAACATCCCATAGTTTTTTTCTAAATCCAAGCCATAACAGTAGATCACATCAGTGCATTTCACACAGAACACCAGCTTAACATTGTCAGACAATGTGATGTAGAAAGAATGTCATGGCCCACTCATGAGGTGGACTATCCTTTTACACAAGCACTGTGCCATCTTTGTTACAGCGCTGATACTTCCTTTATAGCCTACAAAGTTCCGGTGTTGACTATTCCTGCCGCGTTTCACGTTGGTGCTTTTTAGACAGAAAAGCGACATGGAATAAAGCCGGCCTTGTAGCTTTTGGCACTGATCCACAGATGTATGGTACTTTAAGGCCAGGGTTTGACGCAGTGCTTTGCTTAGGGAAACTCTTTAAAGAGGTCTAGTTTATGATGCAGGATGACTTTTTCCATGACTGTCTGGCGCACTAAGCCCCTCTTAAGAGTGCTCTGGTGATAAATGGCGCTATCATCAAAAGCGTCTGGCCAAGGAGGACGACGGAGCAGAGTGAAATGTTGCGGATATGAAGTCAAACTCCAGAATGTGACCTGCAGTTTTTCATGATTTGGCGACAAGCAGATGTAATCGTTCTTTATTAAAACCTCAAGCTCCGGCTAGCTGCGACACTGATACTTGCCGGCGGTGGGGGTGAGTGGAGAGTGCTGAGCGAGCAAAAACACAGCGGCCGCATGCGAGTGAGCTCACGCCGGCGCTATGCAAGCGCAAGGCCGCAGGAGCCATGGAAATATTTGGACATTTCTCTCGCTTGTCTCCAGTACAGAGCAGCGCATCATCTCTTGCGGTGGGAGAGACACGTTTTCAAGTGGTGGGACGTTTCGTGAGGCCGCTCGGCAGGAGGAAATTGCAACCGCGGCCTGATGCCGCAGACTCGTCCTCACTCTAACGCTGCCTGTGTGTCGATTGGTGCCTAGGCTGACCCCAAACCATGTTGTATGTGTGTGCAGCAGCTTTGACATGTAATTACGTCAGATTAAACACAGGGGAGGCTGTGCAGTCAGTGAGCTCACGCACTGTCATTAAAATGATTAATTTTAATAATATTCATTCTATCTTGTAGGTGATTAAGTGTCAGGGAGATGAGAACAGAAAGTCTATTTAACATTTATCATGGAGGAGCAACGGGTAAAAATAAATTACTTGGAACACACTCAGATGTATGGTGTTGTAGTAACACTGTAGTAATGGTTTATTATACTGATACAGTAATCGTTGATTGTGGTTAATTGGTTACAGACCCCACCACAATAAACAAATTCTACGAAACAGGATTCCTAAATGGAATATTTTCATAATTAAGAGCATGGAAAACCTTTTTCCGACCTTTTAAATACAGTTTTTAATGTTATTAGAACCCTCTAAATGTGAAATAACATCCAACATAGCAGATATCATTCATTCATTCATTTTCTATGCCGCTTATCCTCATTAAGGTCGCAGGTATGCTGGAGCCTATCCCAGCTGACTTTGGGGGGGAGGCGGTGTACACCCTGGATTGTTCGCCAGCCAATCGTGTTGCGCCCTCTGCTCCACAGAGTAGGAGAAGTACGTGGTTACTTTTGAGAGTGAAAATAAAGGAGAGAGTCGCAGCCTCGTCTTCACTTCACCTCGCTTTATTCAAAAGAACACCGAAGCTTCTGCGCAAGCACACAAAACATCTCTCACAGGGAAAAGCAATCGACCCGTGAATGATGGAACGTTTTCTTCCAAATGTAAATTGTACACATTGTATTTTTCTTAGTACTTCAATCATGTTATTGTATGCAACTTTTTACTTTTTTTTAAAAACTGTGTATATTTTCTTTAATCGGTTTTTAACCATTTTTAATCTGTGTAATCTGCTTTTCCAATCTTGTGTACAAAACACTTTTAACATAATATCAATAATTTTAACCTGTCACAATCGCAGGGCACAGATAGACAAACAAAGACATACAAACATCCACACTCACATTCATACCAATGGACAATTTAGAGTTGCCAATTAACCTAACCTGCAGGTTTTTGGAATGTGGGGGGAAACCGGAATACCCGGAGAAAACCCACGCACGCACGGGGAGAACATGCAAACTCCACACAGAGATGCCCAACGGAGATTCGAACCCTGAACCTCCTGACTGTGGTCAATGTGCCAATGTGCTACCCACTCGACCACCGTGCGGCCCTCATAGTAGATATAAATAGTGAAAATAAGCCATTTAAGTCATAAATAAAACTCGCCCTTTTGTGTGGTGCAATGAATGTGTTCCAGACATGTAGAGGACAGGAAGTGACGTCAGGGGTTTATAGTTCAATGCATTACATCCGTAACAGTAGCACATTGTTATTATTATTATTATTAATACAATTATTGTTGTTATTATTGCCTGTTGTAAGTTAATTCAAACTTGCAATAAAAGCGTGTTGTTCCAGTGATCAAGTCTGGTGATTCGGGCCGCACGGTGGATGAGTGGTTAGCACATTGGCCACACAGTCAGGAGATCTTGAAGACCTGGGTTCAAATCTCCGTTGGGCATCTCTGTGTGGAGTTTGCATGTTCTCCCCGTGCGTGCGTGGGTTTTCTCCGGGTACTCCGGTTTCCTCCCACATTCCAAAAACATGCATGTTAGGTTAATTGGCGACTCTAAATTGTCCATAGGTATGAATGTGAGTGTGAATGTTTGTTTGTCTATATGTGCCCTGCGATTGACTGGCGACCAGTCCAGGGTGTACCCCGCCTCTCGCCCAAAGTCTGCTGGGATAGGCTCCAGCATCCCCGTGACCCTAATGAGGATAAGCGGTATAGAAAATGAATGAATGAATGAAAGTCTGGTGATTCTGTCCGACTAAACATTACAGTAACATTACTGACACAACTGTCATCTAGTGACCAATGTAGAATACAATATGTACATAGTGTCAACTTATGTACAAATACAGTCGTCCCTCATTTATAGCGGTTAATCGGTTCCAGACCCGACCATGATAAATGATTTGCGCGATATAGCATTCATTGGTAATAAATTGAATATTTTTGTAGTTAGAGCATAGAACCCCTGTTTATGACTTTGTAAATGCTGTTTATTAGAGCCCTGTAGACGTGAAATAACACGCCTATATTCACCTTTACACTCCTACTATTCATTGTTTACATCACATTGCACAACTCTTATGCTGCAGGGACTCAAGACAACCGCCAGCTAGCAACCCAGTTAGCCCATCCATCCATTTTCTGTGCCGCTTATGCTCACTAGGATCGGGGGGGGGGGTATGCTGAAGCCTATCCCAGATGATTTCGGGCAAGAGGAGAGGTACACACTGGACTGGTCCTAACCAGTTAGCCTTAAATGTATTATTCTAAACTTAAGAAGCCAAAAACTCACCACTTCCACACAGAAAGGGAGGAGAAATTCCGTCATGGCTGCCTTCATCATGACTGTCTGCAGTTTCAGGGAAATGTAATGTAAGGAAATGTCTCATCAATGTTTTGTGTCATTACTGCCGCTTGGTGACCAGAATATTATCTCTGTATTTGTTTTGACTAATAATAGGCCGTAGTCTACCATGAGACAGCAAGCATTTCTTAATCAATTTCTGAAATAAACAATATATATATAAGGAAGTGAACCAGGTTGTTGTGAGGGACCACTGTATATATTTGTATTTTAATTAATTTAGACTTTTGTGAGTTTGAAAAGTTAGGCAAAAAATACTTTAAATTTGCTTAAATATGTACTCTTTATTTTGTATTATAATTGACTCTATGTATATATAATAATAATCATAAAAACAATGTGGTGAGGGATGACTGTAAATGAATTTCAGTTAATAATTTTATGTTTAACTTGAATTTACAGGAGGCGAGTGTAGTAACACATACATACCACATGGGAAGTTCGACTTGAAGATTTATGAATGACTGAATTATGGTTGAATTTCTATTGTTTGACTCTTTACTTATTTTTTTTAATTCCCCCTTCAGTAGACATGTTGACTCACAAAAACAGCATCATTGTGTAAAACAATAAGACTTTTTGTGCTTTAATGCAAAATGGTAATTTGTTCAAGCCCCTTAATTTCTAGAAGAAAACAAGCTAGCCATTATATTGTGGTCATACAAAGACAGTTCCACAGACATGAGCATCACTTGGGCCTTCCAAAACACAAAACGTCCAAAAAAAACACAGGTTCCTAAGTAAAACGAAAGGGTTGACATGTATGGACTTACCACTGTACTAACAATTGAGTACAAACAGGAACAGTGGAAAAGCCCTGCTGCATGATTTCAATGGGAATATGTAGTGCCATCTGGTGAATTTAAAAAAAATGGATGCCAGCCAGTAAGGTAACATTATTTACATTTGGCTCTACCTGATCACTTTTGCTCATAATCTCATTATAATGAGACTGTCAGTAAATGTAGCTTGTTGTTACAACTCTGTACAGTAGGGGGCCGTAACACGAATAGTTAACACACCTCATCCTCACCTGGGGTCTCACTTATACTCACTTATAACTATGACATGGGAAATATGAGTAAAAGTCTGTGTACACCAGAAACCCAAAATTTACATACGGGATAATACAGTGGAACCTCAAGATAGGAATTAAATTTGTTACGGAAGGGCTTTCGTGTCTTGGAGTTTTTGTTTTATCAATATATATAATATCAATATATGAACAATAAATTACGTAATTCATTCCAGCCCCCTTGAAAACAGTATAAAGTGTAAATATTGTAATAATAAAAGCTATGAAAAATAATAACAAATGTTAAAATAATGAAAATGTACTTTTGGGTTGAGCGAGGTGAGCTTCATGGTGGAGGAGGCGGCGAACGGAGTTTTGACAGATGGCAGAAATCATACGTAAGTTTACGTAGGGTAGGGTAACTTAAACTACTATACTGTGACAACAACAACAAATTGTTATGTTTTAAAATAAATTGCCTAAAGAAAAGCAAGAAACGGAGCACTGAGGACATGTTGGGTGCGTGTTTTGTAAACTTAAACCTTATAGAATTACTACTACTTGATATGATGTCTTTGACAACAAGCACTCTTGCCGTTTCTGGTTCTCCATTTAACCTGATATATATTTAGTCGTTGTAGGAGCTCCAAGTACCATGAATCTTTCCCTGCTGCTGATCCAGCTCAACAATTGTACTTTTCATTTGCTCAATATTTTCCTTTGGTACTTTCCTTTCCTCAAGAGTGGCGTGCAAGGAAGAATCGTCATCCAGTAGTACCTTAATATCATCCTGTTTTACCTTGATATGATTGCACAGTGCTTTATTTTCCTCCATAGGGTTTTTAACATCCTAAAGAGCAGCGCGTAAGGCAGCGTTACCATCTCGTAGTGCCTTGGTACCATCTCGTAGTGCCTTGGTTTCATCTCGTAGTGCCTTGGTACCATCTCGTAGTGCCTTGGTATCATCTCGTAGTGCCTTGGTATCATCTCGTAGTGCCTTGGTATCATCTCGTAGTGCCTTGGTATGATTGCGCAGGCTTCTATTTTCCAAACACAAATGCTGGAGCTTCAGCAGTTAGCTGCTCAGCTTGGCTTACAAGCAACTCTCAGCACTTCAAGAAATCTGTACCTCTTGCCTGCCAGAGTTCAAGTTGATGGTGTTAGCAAGCTGTTTTGCTCTTGTGTTCCTAATGTGTAGTCGGAAAAAAACCAGAATAGTTAAAAAAATCTATAGCGACAGCAGAACTTTTAGCATGTACAAAAAAAAGGCAGAAGTTATTCCAAATATTTTTATGCTCTGCTGACTGAGTAAATGAATTTAACTGCCAAGATGTAGGATTATATACCCAAACTCACCACAAAGGTGGTGATTTGAGACTTGATTTGAGGTCATTTCAGACTTTTATAACAAGGTATCAGAACTTAGTTTATACACAAATGGTACAATAACACATGTTTTTCGGTTTAAGATAAAAAAATCAATAAAAAAGAAGTATAGGAAAACATTCTGTAAACCAAGTGAACTATTCTTTTTTTGTGGTCAGCCTCCTAATGACCAATCTGTATTAACATAAAAAATCCAAAGGAGGCAGTGCCTCACCAGCCATCAGCCTCACCGTATGTCACTGGCTGGACTTGATCTTATAACCAATTATTTGCACTACAAATCCCAAATTGATCTTGTTCTGTATTTATTTGTTTATTTGTTATTATTTTTCCTATCACTCCTATTTTGCTTCATTTTTACCCATCACAAGTATTTTTTTAAGTGGTTGGATTTTATGGTGCCATTTTCTGTACTTGCATGCCCCTGCGGTCCCATCTTTGCAAAGCTATCCTTGAAATGTGTCTGAAGGTGAGAAGATGGCAATCCTCAAGTGTGTCATCAGAAGACCCAAGTCCCAAGGGGATGCTGTCCGAGTAAGTGGGACTGAGTAGCCTTCAAAAAAATGATCTTGGAGATTAATAAAGTAACTATCTTCACTGTTTCTGCACAGCAGACGCAAGAGGATTCCCTCCTCTTCCTTCCTAGCATTGTCCCGCATCCTGGCGGGGGCCCTGCCACTCGCCTCCTCTGCCGCCACCATGGCTGCCACGACAGCGGGCACATGCACCAAACAGCCAGGCATCGAGGGGTGATCAGAGGGACATTGGTGCCCAGCAGGGACATTGGTGCCCAGCCCCCGACAGGATGCGACACACTTCTCACCACAAAAGGAACGGCTGACTCCACGCGACAGCTTAGTATGGCGCTTTGGGGGCACCGGCAGCCTTGCCAGGAGGCCTTGTCACAGCAGGGCTGACAATGTGGTAAACAAATATGATGTGTGTTAGTTGTTTTAATATAATGTAGCATATACAGTATATGGATTATCAAAACATTGTGATAAGTACAGACGCTTTAAAGACAGACTTTGTAATTCTGTCCACGAATAGCCCCCAAACCAAAACTGTGTTGCTGAGTAGTGTAGTGTATACCAGGGGTCTCAAACTCGTGCCATGGAGGATGAGGCCCTGCAGGTCTCTAAAGCAGGTCAATTTAATGATCATCACTTTCAATTTCATCAATTAAAATCACCTGCTGGGGAAACGTATTGAAGAGAAAACCTGCAGTGTCTCGGCCCTCCATGGCACGAGTTTGAGACCCCTGGTATACACTACACTACTCAGCAACACATTTTTGGTTTGGGGGCTATTCGTGGACAGAATTACAAACTTTTTTTGAGTCATTCCTATCTGCATGTGTGCAAAATCTACACTTACTAAAATGTAAAAAATAATAGAAAAAGTTATCAGTTATCTGTCCATGAGAAGCAGGGAGTTATCGTATCGGCTTTAAAAAAAAACAACTCTTGTTATTGTAAAACAATCATAGTAAACATAATAATCCAGTCAGGATAATCCAGGATGCTGTATGTATATCGCAATTAGCATTTTCCAAAACATAAAAGTAATTTTTTCTATCCAGGCAGTCCAATGAAGAGCATGTGTCTCCTTAGAATGTGAGACTTACTATGAAATGAATTCATTCATGTAATATAAAACTATCCTTCCATCTATTTTCTATGCCGCTTATCCTCATTGGGGTCCTGGGTATGCTGGAGCCTATCCCAACTGGCTTTGGGCGAGAGGTGGGGTACACCCTGGACTGGTCGCCAGCCAATCGCAGGGCACTTATAGACAAACAACCATTCACACTCTAATGGACAATTTAGAGTCGCCAATTTACCTAACATGCATGTTTTTGGAATGTGGGAGGAAACCGGAGTACCCGGAGGAAAATCCACGCACGCACAAAGAGATGCCCAACAGAGATTCCCAGAGAACCCAGATCTCGTGACTGTGAGGCCAACATGCTAACCACACAGCCACCATATAAAACTATATCCTTAAAAAATCAAAATACAATTTTAAGGTTGTTGCAAGATTTGCTTTGTTTTACCTCTCAAAGCTAAGCATAATTACCTTTCTCACATTTGTAAAACTGCAATGAACCTTTACTTGAGCAAAACATTAATTTCTCATAAACATGTAATAGCTGGCTTTGGCAAAACTATATATATTTAAAATAAACATTCAAATCTCAGGTTGGTCTCTATGATTATGAATCCTATTCCTGATGGCACCATTCAATAATGAGGGATTAGGGTTGCTGCATATAATAATAATAATAATAATAATATGTGGTATTGCACTTTTAAAGGCTGCAAACGGTGAGCCAAAATCTTTTTTATTCAAGAGCAATTAAGTGGATCCCAGGATGACTGGCTCCAGCAGGCCGCCCAGCTATTTTTTTCCCCCCTTAGCTTTTATTACCCATTTCCTCTCCCCTTGCGCCAGCAGGAGGAATGCTCACTTCTCTCTCTTTTCTTTAACAAAGCCACATAACCAACAGAGACCACCACCGCCATGATTAAGTGCAAGTCAGTGCTTCCCTAAACATATAAGTCTGCCCCCCACATTACCCCCTTTTTTCCTCAGCAAACACTGGAGAAGTTTTGTGTTGCAACATTTATGTGAAGTAATTAAACACATCCCCACTTGTAATTTAATAGTTCTCACCAAGCAGAGACATGAAGTCTACACTCTTACCCCCCCCCCCTTTTTTTTTGCTATATAAATAACCTGGAATGCGGCAAGTACACAAATGATTTTTTGCAACAAGTCATTTTTTGTGTCGCTTTGACCCGAGGTGAGGCTGCTACGCTGACGATGACTCGACCTACCCGACATATTTGAAATTAAAAGCTGGAGACTATCGTCTGGTACCGGTGGTCTCGGTCGTGGCGCATCAGTGAGAACCCAAATGAGCTGCAGGCGCCAGTTAGCAGCACAGCACACACGTGCTTCCAATCTGAGCACTTTCTCTCACAGCTAAAGAGGAACATTTATCTAACTACTGTAAATAAAACACTTTGAAACACTCACCAGGCAACACTCTGACAAAATTGGAGTAATTATTTCAAGTAAACGCAGCATGTGTGATGGCTTTTAATAAATACATGAAAATCTTGACCATACTTGAATTTTGCTTTGCTTTGCTTTGCAGGTTTCTCATTAAAAGGATAACAAAACAAAAAAAAATAACTACTGTAGTTATCCCTCCCTGCATCATGCTTCAAATTCACTCTCAAAGTTTGTCAAAATACATTAATAAATTGCATGGTTTTGCAAACAAAAAAGTTGCATACTTATTGTCCGAATTACGCATTTTCAAGAATAAAAATGGCTGAATGAAATCAAATACACATATAGGGCATTCAGGAAAAGCATTGAAAGACATTCTACACTGGTCATTAGGTGTTAGTAATGTTACATTAAGTTAAACATCACTGCAGGAAGTACTGGACAGAAACCGGAAGTAAAAAAACAAAACAAGGAGTTTCCCTGCTCACAGTCCAGAGTGTACTCCGCCTCTCGCACAAACGTCAGCTGGAATAGGCTCCAGCATACCCCCATGACCCTGCTGAGGACGAGTGACATCTAAAATGGCTGGGTGGATTGATGACAACAGTTGAGGACCACGTGTCACTGCTGGAAATGCAAAGTTGACAATCACATTACTGTACATTGAAACGTATCTAGCCACTATATCGCAAATTATAACAAATATAAAGGCCCAAGAAATGTGAAATAATTTACATTCCTGATCAAAAAATTTTAAGACGAGTTGAAAAATGAAGGCAATTATTTATATTTTACACTGATGGATCTTAAGGAGGTTCTAAGTAGAGCTTAAAAATTCAAAAAGAATAAAAAAGCGAGACAAAAAATCATGTTTGAGTAAGCAATTTATTGTATACAAACAATAAACTGGATGTTCAAAAAAGGACCCAGCACTTAGTAGCTCCGACATTTTACCTCAACAATTGGTTTGGGCATGCTTGATGCCAGCGTTTCTAGGAGACTAGTGGGAATGTTGCTCCAGGTGGTGAAGATGGCATCCACTGTCTGGAACTGATATCTATTTTTGCACACATCCCTTGCCATCCATCTCCAAATATTCTCAGTTGAATTTAGATCAGGGCAATATGCAAGATGGTTTAAAGAATGTGATTACTCCTCCAGAAGAAGTCCTTTGTCAGGCGGCCATTGTGAACTGTTGTCCTGTTGAAAAACCCAGTCATCACCACACAGAAGAGGGCATTCAGTCATGAGTGATGCCCCCTGCAACATTTCCACGTACCTTCCATTTGATGCCCTTGCAAAAACTGAAGGAAAAAGCGCCCCCGATCATGATGGCGCCCTCTCGACACTGCCGGGTGGAAAACATCTCCTTCTCATACCAGTAATGTTGGAAGCCATCAGGATCCATCAAGGTTACATTTTTTGTCATCAGACAATAATTTTTCCACCTTTCAGTGTCACATGTTTAGTGCTCTTGTGCAAATTTCAAACGGGCAATTTTGTGGCATTAAGGACGAGGCCTTTGAAGACTTTTTGTTTGTTTTCTTTCACAGATGCTGTCTGATGGTTAATAGACTGCACTCAGAACCAGCAACAATCTTTATTTGGGCCAATGATCATTCAGTCAATATATTTATTGGTTTAATTAAATGAATAATAATCTCATTTTTTTCATGAGTTGTTAAAAATTAAATTAACAACAAATTCACATTGTCCATTAAAATGTAATTGTAAATCATTGTTTTTAACAGCATTATATAACCAGTCTATTTCATGACTGTGCTGCAGCGTCTTAAAATAAAAAGCCATTAAATAAAATGGCTCGTTTTATGAAAATGAAATACCATTAAAGAAATGCCATTGACATTAAATAAACAATTTAGTAAAGTAAATGTTTGCAAGATTATATTTCAGAGTTAAATTGCATTTTTACATTTGTTAATTTGACTAGCTTCATATTTATAAATTGTTAAAGCTTAAAAATCTCCATAAATTACAAATGCTGCACAAAGCTATACTTCTCTGACAGTGTTAGTAGACGCATAGAATTCTTATCTTTGTAAAGAAGGAATGTTCAATAAAAAGACTGTATTGGATCCCATTGGACTGTGTGGGTGTACCTAATTAAGTGCATGTATTGGCATGGTCAGGACTGGTCTAAACCTGGGAGGAATCAATCACGTGTGTTGAAGGTAGGTAGATCCCTCTAACAGACCTAAATCGTACTTGGATGTTGTTGATTCCATCTGCATTGTTGCCTAGTGACTGAAAGTCACCTTTGCAAGTGTTTTCTTTCTTTGGCCTTGATATTTCCGAAAAGATTCAATGCATGTACATATGAACAAAGACAAGCGCTGTAAGAAACAAAAGGCCTCTGTCACAAACACATGCACTCTGCAACCACAAAGAAAGGACAAAGGCTTGTCTTTTTTTACAGTATCAACACAACAGACAGACACAAGAGGTGGTGACCTTTTGGCCCACTGAGGGTGAAAGGTCAGAGCTCTGGGAACAGAGGCCTGGTTCCAAAAGTCTGGCCATGCCGCAGACGAGATGCATGTCCCTCCAACAGCATTCCTACCTGTCTTAGATGACTAAATATCTCCGTTACCCTTCGGGCTCCAGACTAGTGGCCAGGGGAGCTTGGTTACTTGACAGCAGACAGTACTAGGTGTCTATTAAGGGTGCGGAGAATTAGAGGGCATGGTTTAGTTTATAATACAGCCAAGCATCGGTTTTTGTATGATTCGTTTTTTTGGTCAAATGTTTGCCACGGTTTTTGTACAGTATTGTGTGTAACAAAGTAGTCCGTTTCCTCTTTCGTGTGTGATTGGAAATAAAGTACCCGAACAAAGCACCCAATGCATTGCTGACTCACTCTCCATGCATTTTCTATTGCATGGGGCTGCTAAACAACACGCCACGGGGTTAAAGCAAGTTGCGAGTGCCAGCAATTTGATAAAGGTGGGAAACACTATTGAAGTTAAGGAAGTTTGTTTCAACAATAAGTTCAATCCAATAGTCACTTACAATTATTTTGCATTGTTTTCTGCATGTAAATTTAGATTTATTCTCTAACAACACTATTATTTTTGAAGCATGATTAACATGTGCACACCCTGTTTGACCATTAGCCCACACCATGCTTTGAGGAAGGGGCGGGGACCATGGAGCAGCAAGCGGGAACAAGTATGAAACAGAAATAGACAAAAAAGGAGAATTTTGATTGGTAAATACTGTATAGTTTGAAAGGCCAGGCAGATGGCTCCTGCAAATAGACTAAAGTTATTTCTATTGTACTGTTACTGTGATTTGAATAGAACGTGTACGTCGATGCACCGTAGAAAAGCAAGCTGCGAAAAAGGTAATGAAGAGCAGACGGAATTTTTTTTTGAAATTGTCATTTATGGAATGGTATCTTGGCATACGAGTGTGCCAACTACAGTGTTTTGGGTTTTGTGGGGGGATTTTTAGATGCGAGCAGTCTCTCAGTTGACTTTTTGCTTTGAACTGCACGCTAAAATGTGGGTACGAGCTGCTAGTTAATGGCAGGCATAGCCCAGGACAGCTATTCGGGGCCTTATGTCAATGTGACCATAGCTGAAGAGCTCCCAGTTCTAGCATTATCAGCGCACTAGCTAGTCACCGGGAAAGATCATCAGTATTACATACATTATAGCTATCTCATTTCTTTTATTTATTAAATATGTATTGGATGAAACTAAGAAGCCACACGGTAGTTAAGTGGGTAGCACGTTGGCCTCACAGTCGGGAGGTTCAGGGTTCGAATCTCCGTTGGTCATCTCTGTGTGGAGTTTGCATGTTCTCCCCGTGCGTGTGTGGGTTTTCTCCCACATTCCAAAAACATGCATGTTAGGTTAATTGGCGACGCTAAATTGTCCATAGGTATGAATGTGAGTGTGAATGTTTGTTTGTCTGCCCTGCGATCGACTGGCGACCAGTCCAGGGTGTACCCCGCCTCTCGCCTGAAGTCAGCTGGGATATCATACCCGCGACCCTAATGAGGATAAGCACCCACCCTACCCACAATCCACCAGTTCAAGCCTTGACTTTGTTTTCAGAAAGGTTGTGTACGGAACAAATATGCACATTACCACTCAACAAGGTCAGTATTTCTTACCTTTATGCATTCCCAAATAGTATCAGCATTTGGGACCAAATATGACATAAAAGAAAAAAAGTGGTAAAATACAGTACAGCATGGGACAAAGTTACATGGTGCATTGAGGACCGTCAAAGTGAGACAAAGCGCTGCTCGCAATAAACATGCAAAAACTGGGAGATTACTAAATGTGTAATATTTGACTAAAAAATGTCTGATATTTCCAAAATGTATACCCATCCATCCATCTTCTATGCTGCTTATCCTCATTAGGGTCGTGGGGGTATGCTGGAGCCTATCCCAGATGACTTTGGGTGGGAGGCGGGGTACACCCTGAACTGGTCGCCAGCCAATCACAGGGCAGACAAACAACGAAGATTCGAACCCTGATCTCCTGACGTTGAGGCCAACATGCTAAACATTCCTCCAATGTGCGGCAAAAGTTACATACAATTACATACAATTTGAAAGTTACCCTCACTGCATATCAAACTTTTACCACAAAGAAAGAACTCCCTAAGTATAACGGAGACAAAACATATTTCTATCTGTGATTCATACAGTTAAGTATGAGTCTACTACAGGCATGACTGTTTTGTTTGGGAAAAATAAAATGACGTATCGCCCTGCGATTGACTGGCGACCAGTCCAGGGTGTAGCCCGCCTCTCGCCCACAGTCTGCTGGGATAGGCTCCAGCATCCCCGCGACCCTAATGAGGATAAGCGGTATAGAAAATGAATGAATGAAAAATGACGTATCACTGTATTGTGTGTCTCCCATTTAGAACAAAAGCTTCCAGTAGCACCTTTGACACGGCCAGCTGTATACAGAGCCCTCAGCAGGGAATTAAGGGGAGAAGAGTTGCAGGTGCCCGACGAGTACAGGAGTTTATACATGACTCCAGACACTGCCGCTCATCAGATTATCTGTTATCTGCTATGCACGCGCAATGATAGTGATTTGACAAAGTTTAGCTGGTCATCTTATTCAACCCGCAAAACAATTTTTACAAAGTTTAACTTCAAAGGGTGACAAATAACATTTATTTGTTCAGTTTAACACTCGCTGGCCAGTGGTGGTGTTTTTACATGTTTAAGATTAAAAGGGTGTCATTCAAAGCAGAGGGTGGACAGCACCATAAAGCATTTTGTATAAAAGGCACAAGAGGATAAATGCCGGATTTCCTGTTGAGGCTCTGACTGCAACTTTTTCCTTCTGAAAAAGAAGCTTGCTAATCAAACCTTCAAAAAGCAGCAGGTCTGCATTCTACACTTCAGCTTTACAGATGCCATGCCTGCAGTATTCAATACTTCAGCAGCAGTACTAGCAGACACCTGTACAAGAATCGGTAAAATGATCCTCTCAGTGCAGAACTGTGAAATGTAGAATTTATACATTCAAGTGGACACTGCACTCTGCACTAAATTGGTGCCTATTCAAGCTTTTAAGGAAATAAGGTAGAAGAGCAATAATCTCTGAGTGAGAAATAAATGAGAAATTCCGATAGGCCTTGAGGTGAAGAGATAGTCAGGGGAGAATTTGCTGCTTCCATTTGAATGAGCAACTGAAAAACATGAAGGAATGAGAAACCTGAGGCGACCTCCTTTATATACTGTACACAGCTCAAAAAGTTAGAGGAACACGTTTTAATCAGAGTATAGAAACCTATGAGTCAAACTTCTGCGATGTTGATCTGGTCAGTTAAGTAGCAGAGGGGGTTGTTAATCAGTTTCAGCTGCTTTGTTAATGAAAACAACAGGTGCATCAGAGGGGCAACAATGAGACAGACCCCAAAACAGGAATGGTTGTCCAGGTTGAGGCCACTGAATCCTCATCTCTTTTGGCTGATTTTTTAGTGACTGACTTTCTACTGCTGTAGTTTTTCATTCAATCAACATCTCTGTTCATAGCATGGTGCGATACCTGGACGCTACAGAGGTTGCACAAATAGTCCAACTCCTCCTGTATGGCACATCAATACAAGAAGGTTTGCTGTGTCTCCCAGCACAGTCTCAAGAGCATGGAGGAGATTCCATGAGACAGGTAGTTACTCCAGGAGAGCTGGACAGGGCTGTAGAAAGTCCTTAAAAGCCTCTGCAGGATTGGTATCTGCTCCTTTGTGCAAAGAGGAATAGGATGAGCACTGCCAGAGCCCAACAAAATGACCTCCAGCAGGCCATTGGTGTGAATTTTTCTGACCAAACAATCAAAAACAGGCTCCATGAGGATGGCCCGAGGGCTCAATGTCCTGTAGTGGGCCCTGTGCTCACTGCCCAGCAACGTAGAACTCGAATGGCATTTGCCAAAGACCACCAGAATTGGCAACTATGCCACTGGTGCCATGCTCTTCACCAATGAGAGCAGGTTCAACCTGAGTACATGCAACAGACGTGAAAGGTTCTGGAGATGCTGTGGAGAACATTATGCTGCCTGCAACATCTTTCAGCATGACCGGTTTGGTGGTGGGTCAGTAATGGTCTGGGGAGGCATATGCCTGGAAGGACGCACAGACATCTACAGGTTAGGTAATGGCACCCTGACTGGTATTAGGTATCGGGATGAAATCCTTGGACTCATTGTCAGACCCTACGCTGGTGCAGTAGGACCTGGGTTCCTTCTCATCCACAACAATGCTCAACCTCATGTGGCTAGAGTAAGCAGGCAGTTCCTGGAGGATGAAGTGATTGATACCATTGACTGGCCCCCACGTTCACGTGACCTAAACCCAATAGAACACCTCTGGGACATTATGTTTAGGTCCATCCGGCCCCGCCATGTTGCTCCTCAGACTGTCCAGGAGTTCAGTGATGCTCTGGTCCAGATCTGGGAGATCCCCCAGGACACCATCCGTGGTCTCATTAGGAGCATGCCCCGATGTTGTCAGGCATGCGTACAAGCACATGGGGGCCACACAAACTACTGAGAATCATTTTGAGTTGGTACAATGACATTTTGGCAAAATGGACCAGTTTGCTACATCATTTTTTCACTTTCATTTTTGGGATGTCTTAGATTTCCACCCTCTATAGAGTGATCATTTTCATTTCTATCAAATTATGTGGCATCATTTTGTTACTAATACATCACCTACTTATTATCAGAAAAGATATTAAAGATCATTTTTCCCCCACGTTCAGATCGGATTTGTTTTCAAAGTGTTCCTCTAATTTTTTCTAGCAGTGCACTTTTAGGGTGAGTGCTGAGTGAACTGGCTGCAGCGACCTGTGATTTCACATTCACAACTTCCTACATGAGTGGAGGGGGTGGTGGGGGGAATAAACAAATCAAGCAAGAGGCCGGAGTAGCTGCTCCTTAATGTCGCCTGTACAAAGTCAAATCTTGCCTTGACTATAAAGGAGGAGCGAGGTCATCCTCTGCAGCCGACACTGACTCATTTCACTCCCACATGCACGCACAATAAGCAAAATGAAAACACAATCCTACTGCCACTGCAAGACCTTAACGCCTACACAACAAAAAGACTAGCGGGGACACGGAAAGCCGTTTTCCTCTCCAGCAAAGTGCTAAACATGTCACTTTACTTTAAGAGTGACAGCATTAAAGCAGCCTGCTAGCATCGTTGAAGCACTGCCTTTTCTCAAGTTTCCTCAAAGCAAAAGCATCCTTGCATCACTGCTAGAAGGATTTATGTATGGCGGTAGAGCGCCCTCTAGGGGACACAGCTAAGATGACAAGTCATGAAGGCTGAGTTTGTGTATTAGCTCTGATTAGCTTGTGACTCATGGTTAGATAAAATGTCCTAAATCTTAATAGCAGCCATGCCTTGCAACTGAACAAAACAAAGCGGACTGGGGAAAAAGTCATTGGCATGGAGACATCATCACCGCCCTGAGATATGGCCTCATCCTGACATCAAGACAAACAGTGTCAGGAGCCATCCGAGGCTCACTTGTGATGTAAAAAATGATGCATGTCAGTGAAATCCTGCAAGCTTTCATGTTTGAGAAGAACCCATATTAATGACATTCTACTTTGCCACCGGTCACACGACTAACAGGAAGAGGTGAGACCAAAGATCAAACAACCACACTGACGATGTGCCATCAGCTTCTGCTAAGTATGATTCTATATGAATAACTGCAATATTTTTGCAGCAATGGCAAAGAAAACCTGCTTGCAATGGTCTAAATATGGGTTTTAATATCAGAGCCCTCCAGACCAGAAATTACTCATAGGGTCACCTTTACATCTACATTACTCTATACAGTACCAATAAGAGAAAATAGGACATATCAGAAATAATAAGGCTCACACATTAGCAGTCTTTTTTTTTTTGGACTGTGTATTTCACACTGTGGCTATGGTCCCATAGTAATTTAATGGCTTTACACTGACATTACCCAATATACTGTGGTAGACATAAGAGCAAATACGGCATTTAAGATGTAAATAAAGCTTGTGTGTATGTGTCAAAGAGGTAAATTAGTGGTGCGTGGACGGGGACAGACGTCTGAGGTTCAGAATTGAGTTTTAGCTATTTGTGTGTTATCATGTGGTATTAAAAAACGCTCAGGGGCGTCAAGCTTCATAATTTAAACAGGCAAAGTCTACGCCCCCTTGTGGCACAAAAAGAAAAGCATCCTTTCACATTCCAAGGGCCACATACTGAAAAACGAAAGGATGCAAGGCCCACATTTAGACAGTATTTTGTAAAACACCACATGTATATATACAAACAAGTCTTAAGCACTTTAGGAAAAAACCTAATCACAGCTTTGTGATATAGGAGCATTATTCATATGAACTTGGATTTAATCAATTTCTTTACATTTCTCAAATATTGAAGTTTCTTACTCTTTAATTTGCTTCTTGTAATATTGACTTTCCGATATGTTGTCCCCCAACTAAATTTTCAAAAAATTACAACTTTTCTTTATGTTGCAACTTAAAATAATTTTTTTCCAACACTATGCTACAAAAACAAATACTAAAATTGTAAAATGCATTAGTTGTAATACAACTATTTTTTCTTGACATCATTTTTGTATTACATAATTTTTTAGTATTTTGACATTGTAAATTTTCTTCTAATATTGTTCTGTCATATTTTAGCTTTATTCTTGTAACAATTCTTGTGCAACATAATTTTTAAAACAACTTTCATTGTTTTGTTTTCCCATATTACAACTTTGTTAAAAATATATGGATAATATATATATTTTTAATTTATTATACAACCTGCAGTTTAGTAGCATAAAGTTAAATGCTACTAAACTGCAGTTTGTTTTTTGCCATATTGCATTATTCTCATCAAATTACAACTTTTTTTTTTTTTATTCAATTTTTTAAATGCACCACGTGGCCAATAAAAAGGAGTGGGCAACAAATGACCCACAGGCCACATTTGAACACCACTGACACAGGGTTTAATATTAAAACCGTTTGGGACGTTGGGTTTTTCGCAGTGATTTTTAATTTCAGAAAATCACACGTTCATACACCTGCCATTTTCACTAATGTTAAATGCAAGGGCTTTTTCTTCTTAATTTTTTTTCCAGAGCAGAACAGGCTTCAACGTCTGTTACATGTCAAACATTGGTATGGTGTCAAATACATACATACTGTATACATTTTTTTTTTATCTCACCTCGTGACACTATTTTTAGACTACAGAGCCATAGTTCTTTAGCCGCCTGCATGTTTGGGGGGGGGGGG